>CAUIVZ010000010.1:30102029-30262728 GCA_961763995.1 Juglans cinerea
ATCACTTTCTTGGCATTGAGATCTCTCAAACGACTGATGGTCTACACCTATCTCAATCTCATTATGCTCTTACCATTCTTGAAAGAGCCAACATGATCGATTGCAAACCTATGAGCACACCTCTAGAAGCAAAGACCAAGACCTCTTCTGAAAATGTCTTGCTTGAAGATCCGAGTTCTTTTAGAGCACTTGTTGGTGCCTTACAATACTTAACTCTCACGAGGCCGGATCTTTCATACAGTGTCAATTATGCATCCCAGTTCATGCATGCACCCACCACTGCGCACTTAAAAGTGGTTCGGAGGATCTTAAGATATGTCAAAGGCACCATTGACATCGGTTTGCATTTTACTTCCCAAACAACACTTGATCTTTGTGCTTTCTCTGATGCAGATTGGGCGGGGTGTCCCACCACCCGACGATCAACCACTGGCTATTGTACATTTCTTGGCAAAAATCTCATCTCCTGGTGTGCAAAAAAACAGCATACGATTTCTCGGTCAAGCACGGAAGCGGAATATCGCGCCATGGCAAACACAGCTGCTGAACTAACGTGGCTGTCTTTCATTCTTAAAGATCTTCGTATTCCATTGGCAACTACACCGCATCTCTACTGCGATAACATAAGTGCTCTTCACATGACAATAAATCCAGTGTTTCATGCTCGTAGTAAACATATTGAGTTGGACTACCATTTTGTGCGCGAACGAGTTGCACTTGGACTTCTCATCACTCAACATATCTCCACTACAAAGCAAATAGCAGATCTCTTCACTAAACCCATGTCAAAAGCTGCACTTACAAACTTTCGAACCAAACTCTGCCTCCAACCCCGGCACAGTTTGAGGGAGGGTATTGGCACAATCCAGCATCTTGACGTGAATTGTGGGACTCAAGGAAGTGATAAGGGTGAGTGTAACGGTAGGAGTGATAAGGTTGAAGACTCCCACAATTCATGCTACAATAGTGGAGAGACGTTGAAGGATGTAGGAGTATCAATGGCAACAACTTCAATCCAAAATGGTAGTTTGACTAGTTAAGGAAATCTCAACAAATTGGTTGAGCATATCTCGGCTCCAAAACAGAGCATATCCTGGAGTAGCCTTGCAGAGCATCTATCGGATCATTCTTGGAATGTTTTCAAATAATCTCGGATTTTATGCTACAAGTCATACGAAAATAAATGTGTTTTGTTATTTCTGTTTTAACGTAATTCTAGACTTTGTATTTAAATAGAGTACGTATCCCTTGAGTTTTGTATTGCAAGTTAAGAAAAAAGAAATAAAAGCATTTCTTCTTCAGCTGTGCTCACGACCTTTTTTCTGTTTTTCTTCTCTGGTGGTGTTATGACAACTCTGATTTCTAGGAACACGACAATTTCGACGAAGAAAGAATAGATTTTCTCTACGTAGAGGACGTGCAGTGCTTTGAGTGGGAATAATTCACGTGAAGTTTGTTTGGGATAAGTTCTCCTAAAAAGGAGCGCCGGTTGCATAAGATTACGCAATACCGGTTGTAAGTACCTTTTCTAGTCTTTTTATCCGTGTAACGCGCGTTCCCGCGCATGCAGGACATCTATCTTTCAAAGAGTCTTTATTCTCTCACGAGTCATGTTCTACTGCTACTCCAAGGTCCAAACCATCGTTTTTCACCTTAATTACCAAGTTGTTCTTTCCTGAGCAGGTGCTTTACTATTCCTGATTCGTAGTTTTGGGTGGCATCCAATTGATTTATATATATATATATATTAGCCAGTTGCAGATCAGTTACAGTCATGTCTTAATTAACTAATTAAGCCACGAAAGATCATCAGCAAGGTGTTCGAGCTTTTCTCTTGGGGAAAATAATAGAAATGATAGTTGCCGTAAATATCGTGCAATCACTTTGAAAAAAGTGAATAAATACGAGACTCACGTGAAAAAATAATAAATTTTTAATAGAGGACCTCACTTTTTTTCAAAGCGATTACACGGTTTTTATATACTTTACAACTGCATGTAGCATTACTCTACACGAGAAATGCTGATTGAGGGATATTATATGTACATGAATGATATGGTGAATGACTGAATGCATGGGTTGAGTCATGCGAATGATGCACGCTCATTTCATAGCATAGAGACCACAACAAGATGGGATGATTGTACTGTAACTGAACGATTAATGTAAATCTTCCGTTGTGGTGGTCAGAGGATTAATTAGATCAAGACCACAACAAAATGGGTGGAGGAAAGGGAAAGAGGAATATCCATGACTTAATATACTAGCAACTTTACAAATTAAGTAGAAACCATCATTGACAGGAGTGTACATGTAATTCAAAGAATAACAAGATCAGTAACCCATCAAGTAGCTCAAACGGGGATCATCTTTAAGGCAGCAGCAACTGGCATTCCCAAAAATCCAATGACTACACTAAGAAACCACTGTGACAAAGTGAGAGGCGATGTGTTTGCAAATGTGCCCAGATACTGAATGATTAGGATTTGGAAGAGAACAGTGCAGCTGAGGACGCCCACAAAAACATAATTTTTGAGTATGCCTTTGAAAACATCTATTTCCTCCATCTCACGTGAGCTTATCTCGTTAAAAACCTGCGGAATCAAATGAAGTCACTTCTCGTAAGCTAAAGATATCTGATATAATGAACTCATGCACTAAATCTCGATTCAGAAAAAGGCTACATCTGTGTTTTAAGACAAAACGACAAAAGTACTGTAATTCCTCTGGAAAGTAGAAACAAACTGCATAATGTATGAACTCACTCTATGAAAAAGATGGTTAAAGCCTTGATTTTGTTATAATTATTAGATGATCATAAGGAAATCATAAATAGAAACCAGAATTGGTTGTGTCAGCACGTATCTACTTCCACATTTAGTGTTTATATGTGTATGGGATCTCAGTCTCTCACCCTTAGTCCTCGACAACTGAGCTGTTCAAGCAAATTAGTCTATCCCTATATACATTCATACATCACATTATACCATTTCAAACATAGACATTGTACGTCGTCTATAGAAATACAATGTCTATAGAGAAGAATATGTACTGGCTGATGGTCGAGTTAACTATGGTCCATTTGGTAATACTGTTTGTTTCCTCTGTTTCCCAACTTCCTAAGCAAATGATGAATATCTTTGCAATGGATAGAGAAGGAATTTCCCAACTTCCTTTGTCTCGCAGCTACCTCAAACTCTTCATATTGTCTAGTTCTAGATTTATCAACTGGTCATATTTTTGCACTTTCAGTAGTTTTATGTCCACTTTCACAATAGTATTACTGTAATTGTTATAGTTTGTTTTCAGAGCTTGGTTTTGCGATTCTTTGTAACCTTTTTTTTTTTTTTTTTTGATAAGTGTGATTCTTTGTAACCCTTAAGCTCTTACTTGTGAAATGTATTCCTCTGCCAAAAAGGGAAGTTTGTTAATAAGATTAGGTACTGTTATCTTCTTAAAAAGAAAAATTCAGAGCTCATAGGCCTTTCAGAAAAAGGTTACCTGGCAAAAAACAAAAGTGTTGAAAATAAGTGTGTTCAGGATCAGGTCTGAATCTGGGCCTTCAAGATGAAATATTGCTTTTCCCTTTGTCTGAAGCAAACGTATTACTAGAAACTGATATAAAGATTGCCCCAAGATATTCCTCCACATGATATTACTGATGAAGTTCCCTTTCCTTCCAACTGGTGAACGCTTCATCAAATCTTCATTTGGAGGTTCAGTTGCAAGTGCAAGTGCTCCCAGTGTATCCATGATCATATTGACCCACAATAGCTGAACAGCTGTTAGGGGAGCAGTCCCTGAAGTATGATTTCATGCAAAGGCATAAGCGGACATAGGACAACGTTTTTCTTGACAAGAAGGAAGGCAATCTCAAGATGAAAATAGATGGAGCATGCGGGCTTTCTAACCTGTCAGACAAGCCGAAGAGAAGTTAACGACCAATGCAACCACATTAACAGTCAGCTGGAACTGTACGAATTTTTGAATATTGACGTAAACTGAACGTCCCCATTTGGCCACTGTCACAATTGTGGAGAAATTATCATCCAGAATTATGACATCAGCACTCTCTTTAGCCACCTGAAATTCAGTAAAGATTAGTGGGAATTGTTACAGTGTTGTTATATGAGAAACCAAAAAGAAATGACTAAAAAAACTCGAAGCAATGAGAGTACTACAACTGCATCATCATTTAAAGAAATATAGACAGAACAACGACCAATCTGTGAGGGGAGCAGTCCCTGCAGTGATATAAATCGTCCCCTACAAAAGCACTATAAAGTACTTACCTCAGTTCCAGCAATGCCCATTGCCAGTCCAATATCTGCTTCATGAAGTGCCGGGGCATCATTTGTTCCATCACCGGTTACAGCAACCACCTCGCCAAGTGAGTTACGCAAGTGCTTCACCAGAGTATGCTTGTCTAGAGGTGAAGATCGAGCCATCACCTATTGAAAAAGTGCAAACTCCGTATCACTGATTTGAGAAAAATTCACTCACTACTGACTGATCCAATCGGTTTTGAATATGTTTTGTAAATAAAAATGAAGAAAGCACCTGGAGTTTAGGAATTAGTTCGAGCATTTCCTCCTCACTCTTCTCCCGGAAGTCTGGACCTTCAATTGCTAAACCATCATCTGTGAGAATCCCACACTCCCGAGCTATTGCCTTTGCAGTATTAATATTGTCTCCTGTAACCATTCGTACAGTAATTCCAGCTGAACGGCAAATTGCAACAGACTCCTTGACACCAGGACGTACAGGATCTTTAATTCCAACTATTCCTATACAAGTGTAGCCGGAAACTGGAATAGGATTCTCTGCAGAGAACCCATTTTCAAGTTCCATATAGGCAAGACAGAGAGTTCGAAGAGCCTCACTAGCAAATTGATTAATTGTGTCAGTAAGATGGTTAACGCGTGCTTTATCTAGGGGGACAATCTCACCATTTGCATTGATCACCTTATCACAGGCGGCTAGAATTATCTCCGAAGCACCTTTACAGTGAGCTCGAAAACCTCCTTCAGGCAGTTCCACCACTACCCCCATCCGTTTCTTCACAGAGTTGAATGGCTCAACTTTAACAAGTTTAGATGCTTGACGCTCAGCCTGAAAATCCCCTCCAAGTGACAAGCCAAACTCTAATAAAGCAGTGTCAGTGGGAGTTCCCAGCATCTCAGATTTGCCAGCTTTATTAACTACAACTTCTCCCCCAGTGTTGTTAAATATCGATTGTAACAGAAGTTTCACAGCAGAATCTGGCAGTTCAGAGTACATGCCAAAGGCATCCTTGGGTTCCCTTACTTCCTTGACATTCATGCAAATGCATGACTTCACGACAGTCATGTGGTTCGTGGTGAGTGTCCCAGTTTTGTCACTACAAATACTTGTGGCTGATCCCATGGTCTCACAAGCTGCCAAGTGGCGCACGAGTGCTTTCTCATTCATCATCTTTTTCATGGCAAAGGCAAGGCTCAATGTTACAGCCAATGGCAGCCCCTCTGGAACAGCAACAACAACAATTGTAACTGCAACCGCAAAAAATTCCAACATTTCCAATGCTTCATCTCCAGACCAGCTCCAATGAGTTCCCTCTTGCCATTTACTGTTTAGCAATCCTTGCACTAAAACTGCAAAAGTCACAACCGCAAAGAAAAGGCCAATCTTACCTATAATGGTGGCCACTCCATTCAATTTCACTTGCAATGGGGTTTCATCATCTCCACCTTCACTAAGAGTCGCCATTAATTTTCCCCATTGAGTCCTCATCCCAACAGTGGTTACCATCATCTTGCATGATCCATCTTGGACCTTTGTTCCAGAGAGAAGAAAAGGATTTTCAGTACTCACCATTACAGGCTCGCTCTCCCCTGTTAAACTTGATTCATCAATCAGCACGGAAAATCCCGAAACAAAAAGCCCATCTGCGGGGACTTGGTCCCCAATTGCAAGATGTATAATATCTCCAGGAAGTAAATCATATATTGACATTTTCTGCCTATAACCATTTCGTGTAATCTGAATAGAAATCTTCTGTTTCTCCTTGTCCAAATCCTTGAACTGCAAAGATTGACGATAATCACTTGTTGCAGTGACAAAGACAACCAACAAGATGCTTGCGACGATTCCAAGGCCATCATGGGCCCCTTTTGGCCATCCTTCCATAGTTATGCCGACGATCAAAGACACAAAAGCACACACGCCGAGGATCATGAGAGTCATGTCTTGAAGGGCTTCCCAAACAAATACCCAGAAACTCCGTCCTTCACTCTCAGTAAATTTGTTGATGCCATATATCTCTTGCCTTCGATTTAAATCACTATCAGTACTTAGTCCGTTGTTGGTTGATGTGCATAGCTTTTCTGCGATACCATCTACTCCACCATGAAATTTCAACTTCTTAAAATCATGACCTTCAACTATAGAACCCAATTCATCACCACAAATCTGAAAACCTGCAGCTTTAACTTCCTCAGGTACAGTGTAGTCACTTGGTTGCACTCCTGCAGATATCCCAAAGTCAGATTGGAAAATCTTTCAACATAACATAATCTAAATTTATTTCAAGGTCGAAAAAACTTTACCTAGAGTGAATTGAAATGCAGCTTTGGAAACCAAAACGGCAACTCTTAACTTCTCCTACAATAAGTAATCAAGATAGAAAAGTAGTTAGTCTCCCAACTTTGAACCAAGTTAATAGCGTAATCCGGGTACGATTTGGTATTTGGTAACCGTGAGCGCAAAAGAATTCAGGTATGGGGATTCTATTTTGCACAAATAAAGAGATCAGGGAACTTAAACCTTGACAACAAGATCAAGAAGAACTGAAAGAGTAACTGGTGTCAATCAAAATATGTACTTTTGTTGGGAGTTAATAGAACTATTGTCTGCATTAAGAAGTAACCAAAGTACTTTTATCTACATGATCGTGTAATGAGGCTTAAAAGACAAATATCTACATGACACGAGTGGCATTGTGCTCTCCTAGTTATGCCAAAGTTCTGATTCTTCTCTGAGAATTTTATAAACTCACTTCAGCTTCTCTGTTTAGGGTCAAGCTCATATCACGCTTATACAATTCTCTAGATAGTATGTGTGAAATCGTGTAAATGCATCATATTTTATCTCGTGTAAATAGATCTCCGTAATTTCGCTGGAAAGTATTCCCTCCTAAGGGTTGTTCTTCCATGACTTGATCTGACCATCTTGATTAGAGTTGTAAACAAACAAAATACTATTCGACAAGCTGCTTATGCTCGGTTTGATCAAATTCGGCTCTATTAGTTTATTAAATAAGTTGTCCATAAACATAAAACTATAATCGATTATTAAACAATACAACTTATATAAAATTTGACTTGTATATATATAACGAGAATATTTAAAATATTCAGATATTTGATAAATAAAATCCAACTCGATAAAAAGTTTGAGCTCGACTCATGTTCGAATAAAAATTAAATAAACGAGACTTGACTACCCAGATATTTGAATTGTTTACACCCTTAACCTTGATAGGTGGAGCTTGCCACGGAGGACCATGTAAGTCTTTGTGACGAGCCATGGAAAATCAATATATGGATTTCATGTTTCTACAAATTTAGAATCTCCCGTTAACTTTCTAATGAGGAATTGACATGTGGCATAAGTGACATTAGCATGATCATGATATCATTCTTTTATCATTGAGAAACTCCTCAACAGTTTAGATCGATCATGGAGAATTCACAAAACAGAATCCAACGGGAACCGCATGTAATTTTAAGACGTATTTAATCGCACAAAAAATAAAAAATAAAAACATAGTACTTATACTATTAATGGACATGAAGCCATGCTACCAATTCGAGATTACACAAAATAATCTCATAAATTGATATAGTTTTATAGAATTTATTAGACTTATTTTATAATAAAAATAATTTTACAACTTGACGTATCACATTAAGAGACGTCAATTTATAAGTTTAATTTTGTATAATCCCTTCGTGGCTAAAGTATTTTTCGTTTCGTCTATTATATGTCACTTGTATATCTGTTCACAACAAAAATGAGTGGATCGATAAAATCTAATATGCTGCGGACATTATACACGAGAATAACAGGTACTTGATTTTATTACGTAAAAAAAATTGGGAGAGGGTGGAGATCAGACCTGATAATTATGGCGCATAGCGGCAGCTTCGAAACGCTTGGAGAGATTGGCAGTGAAGCGAAACCTTCGCTTCGGGTTCTTCACCAGAAAACAGACGTCCCTCCATTTCTGAAGCACCTCTGAAGAAGAGTGCTTCGACTTCACTCCCCCAAAATCCTCGTTCAAATAGCTCTCCACCACCATTTCCTTTCTCTGCTTTACAATGTCCGAGTTCGTTGTTTTCTTTTCTTCTGATCTTCTTCTCCTTCTTCGTATTTCGACAACCAGCGTCACGTTTCCCGATATAAATAGCTGATCTGGGAACAGCAGCTGTAGGTAGAAGTTACAGAGAAAAAATATTGAAATTCACCAAAAACGCGGTGTGTACTTGTCTGTTAGTGCGTAGGAAATTTCAACGAGGCTTCTGCGAAAAACAGGGCTGAGTGAGAAGAAAGTGACAGAAGTGAAAAATGAAATATTGATGAGCTTTCGGAATGTAGATTGGTTCAGTCTGGTTTGCTTGAGATTGGGGACGGGGATAGAAAATACTGCATCCGAAATTGGTTGCATCACTTGTGAGAGAGAAAATAACGGTCTCTTCCGTGCAGTGTTTCTTCGTCCTGGCTTTTGGGAGCTTGAAAGGGACGGAATGAGCGTGGTCAAAGCGCTAACGTTGCTGCAATTGCCAAATAATGATACAAAAGTAATTTTTTTATTTTAATAATTTTAAAATGAATGTTTTTTTGTAAAGTGAGTTATTACTTTTATTTAAAACATAATTGTAAAGCTTGGATTTTATAATTAAAGAATTCTATGCGTATTATTCTGGCTACTGAAAATTGTAAACCTAACCTTTAGTCTGTTTCTAATAATTTATGTTTGTTTGTTTTTCTGGGTGGATTGGATTTGATAATGCAAGATTTCTATGCGTATTATTTCCGTTTGAATGTCACAATTTAAGTTCCAACGTTATATAATATTTGAACGTATATAGTTGAATGTTCGAACTAAATGTATTAACGTTCAAACGTCTGCAGTTGATAATTCGAACTTCCATTTTGACATTCGAACATTTTAATATTCAAATTCGTTCGAACATTTAGTGTAATATTCGATTTGTTCGATGGTTGTTCGAATGCAATTTAGATATTACGTTCGAATGTCTTTATTACACCATTTGAATGGTTGATACTTATTAAATGTTCAAACTGTTTTTTTACGTTCGAATAATATAATATTTTTTTTAACCCATTAATAGAAAATAGAATACACATAAATAACATCTTAAAATACATAGCGTGATGACCACAACACGTGCACCGAAAAGAATTTTTTAAATTAGAGTTATATGCACGATTCCGATACCTATAGCTAAAGTTATGACTAAAATATTGACACGTACGTAATGTCACCTCAATTCTTAGAATCTTCACTTTAACCTGTCATATTTGCATTGATCTGCTTTTTTGAGATAGTCTAACGCTTTAAATCTGTCAACTCAATATCATCGTACCCAAATTCCCCTGCATCACGTTACTTAAATATAAGTTAAAACCTTTTTATTTTTAGAAACTTATTTTGTGATTACAATATATAACCCAAGTATCACTAACTTTTTAATTTGGAATACAAACACACAAACTTTCGAATATGAAGTTCGGTTTATCATTTTTGTCAATGGCTGCCAAAGCTCCTTGAAAAGTTATTAATTTGATTCTTAATAGAAGAAAATGAACAATAAAGAAAAAACCAACAAAACAAATTCATGTAAAAGAGTAGCTGGTTGTTCATGATCCCAATTGTCAATATTAACACCCCACTGCCGTGGGAAAATGATCAAAGCCAATATTACATACCAGAAAAGGATGAGAAATGATATTTGCAGTCGTGAGTGTGCAAGTGTCGTGCAATCGTTTTGAAAAAAGTGAATAAATATGAGACCAACATGAAAAGAAATTAATTTTTTAATAGTGGACCTCACTCTTTTTCAAAGTGACTGCACGGCGTTTGCGCATTTCATGACTGTATGTAGCATTACTCGAAAAGAATATATATATATATATATATATGTATATTATGATAATTACATTTATGGTGATATTATCAGTACAATTAAGAAACTTTATATTAATATGTATAATGATCAAAAATTATTTCGTCAACAAATAAAAATTAGTAAGAAAGTCAAATATATATACATATATACATATAAATATATATATATATATATATATGTATATATATACGCACTTGGTAATATGTATAATAATAGGTTGAGTTTCAAAAATTCACAATTGTTGAAATGTGAAAACATTTGAATTGTGATTCATGATTTAGCCTTTTAGAGTAGTGGCTGATCAATGATTGGGTTTGGTTATAATCAAGAGGTTTAAATATAAGATATAGATCCTATAAAATTATTAGGTATTTAATACTAATCATAAAATTTATAATCTAATTGTATTCATAATCTAATTAACTTTATTATTCATAATTTCATATCGTGTTTGTGGATTCGCGAGCGCTGATTATTCACGACTACTCCCATCTCTCTCTCTCTCTGTCGCTTCCTCTCTCTCCGCGCTAAGATGAGCAAGGGACCGGGACTCTTCTCGGACATTGGCAAGAAAGCCAAAGGTAAATCATCTCATTTACTCTTCGACAATCTAATCTTACTCCGCTCCGCCGTACATTTCTCCGTTCCTTTTATACCTGTCCGTTACAGTTTCTTTGTGTTTTAGCATCTATTACCATTCGATGCTGCTTACTTTCTAGATCTTCTAACCAAGGACTACAACTCCGATCAGAAATTCACTGTCTCCACCTACAGCGATGCCGGAGTGGTACGGGATCTTGCTTCTTTTCTCCTCCTAAATTACATTTGCATGGATGTTTTTTTTTCTTATCAGTATATTTGTTTGTATGTTAGGAAGGAAAACGCAGATTAGATCGTTAATTGGGGTTTTTTGGATTATCTTATTAATTGCTGAATTTGGATTTCATTTGAATTCATTTATAATAGCTGCTTTAATTTGGACCTATAGAAAAAAACAGCATCTTTAATTTGGCAAAATTCATAAGATCATTTAACTACATGTGAAACCATATGCGCTAATGTTCTATTTGGATGTCTTAAGTTTTTGAACGGTTTAGAAACAATTGGTTGTTACTGTATTTATGTGTTGTGTATCAGTAAGTTTTTATTCTTAAGTTGCAAACTCACCCATGCAGTACTGAACCCTGTGAAGCTAGATAGAGTCGAATGATGAAACGGGTTTTGATTGGTGCTAACGGACCATGGGATTTTCAGTTTTAAATTAAATCTAGGAGTAGTGATTTGTACAAGCCCCAATATACAAGCCTCGTGCATGCCCTTTGTAAAAAAGTAGACCCCACCATGAAAAAAATATATAAAAAAAATCACTTTATTCTGGTGGAGCCCACATTTTTACAAAGGGCTTGCACAAGGCTTGTACACTTAAGGCTTGTACCTAGCATTCAGAGTACGTGTGGTTTTTAATTTACTTTAGAACTTCCCTCATTTTATTTTTGTTAACATTAGGATATCATTAAGTTGGCTTGAGTTGTATCTGTCATCTGTGAGTATTTTTGTTGCACTTTATTATGTGTTGTGAATTATTCTCATTATCAATTCTGCTGATTATCTTATTTTTCCCTAAACGAGTTGAGATGTGGAACCTCCACTGAGGTTATTAGTGTCTTTTGCACCTAAGCTTCTTTCGAGTTTAGGATGTTTGTGTAGAATAAAAGAAGTTTTGTGCATTTTCTCCTCCTTTATAAAGGGGGAGTGGTGTGAATTCATGCTCAAAGGTCAAAGATATATTTTTAAGATTAAGCAACTTCAATTTTGTTATATGCATGGAGCCTACAGTAGTAGTGATTGTGTTATTGAAGGTTTATCTTTCAAATGGAGCAGCTAACAGTCCTATACTCCGTGCATTAAAAATGAAAGGTTACTGTAGCAAAAAAAACAAAAGAAAGAAAAACTGTGAAATTATACTAGTTTTACCAGTCACTCTTTTATTTAAGAAGTGAGTTCTATCTGATTCACCTATAAATTACTTGCCAATCATTAAGCTAGAATGAGCTGTTTGTTTCATAATTTTAAATTTCTAAGTGTTTGTTTCTGCTTGCTTTGGAATGTCATTTGGTGGGGATTGTTATAGTTATTCCTTCTTTGATGTCGCTTGTTTTGTGAATTTATTATTTATGGGGAGCGTCCTTATTGCTCTTTGTTTTCTCATCCTATTCTTTCCTCATTTCTCAGGCGCTCACATCAACAGCAGTAAAGAAAGGAGGACTCTCGACTGGGGATGTGGCTGCACAGTTCAAGTTCAGGAATGCAGTTGTTGATGTCAAAGTTGATACAGAATCAAATGTGGGTTGTTTCCTTTGTCTGAAAATGTTGGTACAGTGAAATTACTTGTTAATTGAAGCATATTGCATCGCTTATTCTGCTTGGCAGATTTCTACAACTCTTACCTTCACTGAGATTCTGCCATCTACAAAGACTATTGCTTCATTTAAACTGCCTGATTATAACTCTGGCCAGGTATGAATCTACTCCCTTTATGCTCGGAAATTCTTGAAGGGATTATTGTGGCCTTAACATGTATGTTTGTCCAAATTTGTACTTTTTATCAACTTTGGCAGTTGGAGGTGCAATACTTTCACAACCATGCAACCTTCACAACTGCTTTCGGCTTGAACCAATCCCCTTTCATTGATGTTTCAACCACCATCGGTACCCCAAGCATTGCTTTTGGTGCAGAGGCAGGTTATGATGCTACCTCTGGTAATTTTACAAAGTACACTGCTGGCATTAGCATGACAAAACCAGATTCATCTGCTGCAATAATATTGTGAGCTTTCTTACCCATCAACACAAGCCGCCATTTCTCCTTACAGATATCATAATTGCATTAACTTTTAACAACTTTATTTGATTATATACGCTGTATCTCTTTCTCTCAGGGGTGACAAGGGAGACACTATGAGAGCATCATATGTGCATCACCTAGATCAATATAAGAAGTGTGCTGCTGCTGGAGAGTTAACAAGAAGGTTTTCTACTAATGAAAACACTTTCACAGTTGGAGGGTCATACACGGTTGATCACCTGACAGTAGTGAAAGCAAAGCTCAACAACCATGGGAGACTCGGGGCTCTTTTACAGCATGAGGTCATACCCAAGTCAGTGCTGACAATATCTGGGGAAGTCGATACCAAAAACTTAGATAAAAATCCCCGGTTTGGGTTGGCTATTGCTCTGAAACCATGATTGGTTTCGTGCCATTTGCTGACGCAATTTTGGAACATATAATTTTTTCTATGATTTTTTTTGGGGGGTGGCGCATACAAGGGAGAGCAGAATAATAAGTTCCGTGGATAATATAATTGTTTCAGATTCTCCATCATTGTGGATCGATTGTTTTGATGCTTGCGGTTGACCATGGTCTTCTGTTTCTGAGTCAGAATTGCTTGCTATTCTGTCCACAGTCCTGTCCGATACAGGCATTTTGACGTTCGCGAGTTTCAGGACCTATCATTTCGTGGATTTGGTAGATTGCTGTTCAGTTTTGGCAGATTGCTGGTCCTTGACTCCTTGGTGGTATGATCGTCTCTACTATTTATTAACACAGATTTCGAGTTTGCTTTCAATCGCCATATTTTCTTTCTAAATGTCAAAATTACCCGTCGTCTATAGTATTATTGCGTGCTAGCTAAATTTATTTTCTTAAAAGGACTGGGTAGTTAAACATAACCCAAACCGGAAACAAGACGGAAGATATAAAGGTGCCGAGCTTATGATCATACTTTGGGTACAATGGATCCGGAGGGCCAAAACTTCGCTATAAGGCAAGAGAACCTTACAGGTGACATGCGATCTAAATATACCGTGCTAGTGTGAGAGCCTGCCAAATGTAAGGAACTCCACCCACACCCCCCTCAGTTTCTTGTTTTTGAGACATTTCCCAATAGGATAGCTAATTGATTCCATTTTAGGTACAAAAGCTTGACAACAAGATCAAAATGCTTCCAAAAATGTGTAGACTAGCGAGGTGTCGGATCTCAAACATACCCACATCTAAATTACCAATTCCCCAATCCTCAAGCTCCCAATGCCACATCTTCGCATTCACTGTAGCCACACATTCAGGGGTGCGGATGATTGGCTGAAGTGAGGGTAGATCTTTTGGAAAGAAATAGGTGGTTTATCGGTTATCTTGTGCTACACATTCCCATGTCCTCGATACAATTGTGCTTTACGTGTGGGGTTCATACTACTTCAAGGGACCTGCCAGCCATTTTGAATCCATACGAACTAGCGATCGAAGGACTTGAGTGTAGTCAGAGGGGATCATGGAAAATTTAAAACGAAGATTATTGTTCTTGACGTTGCACAGGTCTAAAAAGGGTACCATCTAGGTTGAGTGACTCAAATTGCTTGATATGTTTAAGGTTGCGTTTGGATGTTGAGCTAATTTCAACTGAGTTGAATTCTTTATGAATAGTAGTGAGTTGAGTAGTGTAGGGAGTTATGTGGAGCCCATTTAAAGTGTGTTTGGATGTTAAGATGAATTTAGTACTTTTTATGGAAAATTGAAAAAAGTTGTGGGTTTCACGTATAAAGATGTTTTAAGTTGAAAAAGGTTATGGATTCCACATGTAAGAAGGTTTTGAGTTGAGATGAGTTTAATAATTTGAGAGTTAGATGTTTAAATATTAGACTCAACTAAACTAAACTCAGCTAAGCTCAAACCAAACGTAGCCTTAAAAATGCCTGGAGTTCAAGACAAAACCAGGCAACAGCCAGGCGCACAAAGTCAAGAAATATAAAAAGACCGCACCCAAGCAGCTTTTTCAACATGGAAAAATCTACTTGAAAGGCGGTTCTCTTTAGCATGTTTACGTGTTAAATCGGGTCTACTTGAAAACGTACAGTTCGGTGAAGGACGGCTTCAAGTTTGAAACAAAATCTCTCTTCTCAAGTCTCTCTTTAGTTGCATAAAGAAATCAAGTTCTTCCCCCTTCGCTTCTCTCTCTACCCCGTAGCTTGAAACCATTTCTCTTTTGCATCTGTTCTCAGTTGCATAAAGAAATCAAGTTCTTCCCCCTTCGCTTCTCTCTCTACTCTGTTGCTTCTCCCATTTATCTTCTGCAACTATTTCCACTAAAAGAGAATCAGCTTGCTTGCATGATTAATTATGGTGATTCCTCCGCCGTGAGGGTTTTTTAATAAAATATGGAGGTAAAATATGTCCTCCTTCCTTTAAAAAAAGAAAAATGCTTGCTTGCATGTTTTTTTTTCAATCAAGGAACAACTGTGAAGGAGAAACTCTCACAAGCAAGGTGCTAATTAGGAAAAGAAACTCTTAACTCTCTAGAAGTTTTCCCAGCACAAACTGTTGGTATTTTGTAATAAATAATATGTATTAATAACGTTTCTTTTAAAAGGTCAGTTGAAGTTTTGCGGCATTATTTACAGCTTAAACATTCGTGTACATTAAGGCATTCAACGGGAATAAAATCTGGCAACTTTAATTCTTTTATTGCTCATTGTTACGGTATTTTTCTAACCAATTTTTTTATCGGCTTATGGGTTTAAGCTCTTGTAGCGGTTTTCTCTCTCTGATTTCTCATTCTGGTGTTTCTCTTCGTATGAAATAGAGAGATTGATAGAATAATAATTGTGTGTACGTAGGTATTTTTGAGATATTTTCTACACTAAAGAGAGGTATTCTTTTGAGTGGAGCTTTGGATTCAACCGCTTGTGTAGAGTAGGCTTGAGTCATATGACGATCAGTTGGGCTGTTATATCCTGGAAGAGTCAAGTCAAGAGGAGTTCAACTGCACTTCATTTGAAACTTAATTTACCGTAGAGGGCTTAAATTTCCTCCTCAATCCAAACTGATTTCGTTTAGTGTTAATTTTATTGTAATTTTTATTACATTATTGTATATTTCCCCAACACAAACAAAGAACTCTCACATCTCTATAAAAAGAGAATAAACTCTTACTAGTAGTAGTCTCCCTGGCTTGTCGTCAGAATCTTATTGTACCAGAGGATATTTGGGATTTTGTTGGTTTTTACGTTGCAAGGGGTGCTTAACTTAAAAATAAAAATATACAATGGCAACCACTTAAGAGGTGTGCGGTGTAAGAGGCCTTGGTATAGCATAATTTGGGAGCTCACCCCTCATTTCCATGCTTTTATCTGCCAAATAAGACTAAACATTGAATTCAGACCATCTATTTATTATAAAACTAAGTTTAGACCTTATCTAGTAAAAATTCATGTAGTGACTTGGATCAAAATAAGCATGTGCAGATACTATGTTGGATTGAAATGCCCTTGTTACAAATGGTGATTTGACAAAGGTGCCATTGCAAGAGATCCTAGTTAGGCTAAAATGCTCCTACCATATATCCAAACTAACTAAAATACCCATACAACAAATCGAACTAGACAGAGGCCCTGTTTTGATGCTAAGAGTATCTTAGAATATCTGTGAGTTAAGATGTTTAAGTGAGTTTTGTGTAAGAGTGTGGATCCCATTAAAAAAGTGAATAACAATGAGTTTGAATGTATAAAATAAGTTGAGATATGTTTAACTTTTTATGGAAAGATGAAAAAGTGGTGGATCTCATCAATTGAGATGAAATATGTTTGTGTGTTTGGTATGTGGATATTCTCATCCGTACGAAAATATCCAAGATGATCTCAGATATTCTCTACATTCAAACACAACCAAAAACAATTATGATCCAAATCAAACCAACAAATGACAACAAGAAATCTCTAGAACCAACTTTATCTTCATCTTCTCTCGCACTTCCCACTCTCTATCTACCATGTTCTTGTGATCTTCATTCTTATGCCCTTTCTCTTCTCCTTCTACTTCAAACTTCTTCTTTATAGAAATTGTAGAGACATATTTGTTCGTCCACCATGGCACAAGCCATGACAAAGATGGACGACCACGTCGACATAACCGGATTTGACCACGGCAAGAGTGGCGCCACGGTAGAGATGGAAATATAGAGAAATAATTAGAAAAATATCTTCACTTTCACACCAAAGACCCACGGTGCCATTGTCATGGGTCTGAGATGGAGATTTATGGTGGATATTTATGTTGTCAGCTTGATGGTTCTGAGATAGAGATTTTTAGTTGGAATTTTTATTGTGGACTTGATTAGATACTATTGGCGATCTAGAAAGTTTTATATGATCAAGAGCCGAGCTCCCAATGTAATTCGACTAATTTCGTCAGGAGTTAGATACTTATGAAGATTGGATACGCTTTACATGCTCAAGAGTCGAGCTCCCATGTAAGCATTAGATCTAGTGGAGCTAATACGATTTGCGTGAGCTCCCACAACCATCTTTTTAGACTCCCGAGCATGTAATGCGATCAAAGTGCTCACCTAGCGAGTGCAAAATGTTATTTTTCACCCTGAGTGGCGAGCACTTTTTACTTGTAAGTGCCTCGAGATGAGCACTTTGGTTATCTTTTTGAATGCTTGCCATGAGAAGAGCACTTGTTGCTCACTCCGATAGGACACCCTTTTCTCATCTTGAGATGCAAACACTTTTACTCAGTTAGGTTCGAGCAATCTTTGGTTGCCCCTAGGGTTGGAACAATCTTTGCTCACCCCTGAGTGCGAGCTCCCTATGCTCTCACCGAGCAAAGTGCTCACTCCTAAGTGCAAGATCATTTCAGTTATTTGTTTAAATGCTCACCCAAGAGAAGAGCACGTTCCAGGGCAAGCTCTTTTGGTTGTTTAAGTTCATTTTTCCCTCTGATCTTCGTTTTCCAACCAACTTTCATTTAATGGTTTTACTTTCATTTTTCCGTCCTACCTCCGATATCCATCTTGAGTTTATTTTTCCATTTACCTAATTTTTCAATCTTGCTTATTCTCTTTGTCCTACCTTCATTTTTCAACCTAGCTTTATTTTTCCGTTTTACCTTCATTTTCTCGACCAAGCTTCCTCCAACCTACCTTCAATTTTTTGTCCTACCTTCGTTCTCCTAGTATATGTTTATTTTGTCATCTTACCTTCACTTTTTAGTCTATCTTCATTTTTTTTGTCTTGGGACTAACACTTTTAGTGTCGACGTAACACTTTTTCTCAACACACTCTATTGGGTGAGTTTTCTTAGCCCCTGGCCAAACCTTCATACTCTGTCACGATGCTCACCTCGAGCACTTTCGATTGCCTTGTGTAGGAGTTGTTGTCACTCGCCGAGGCATTCGAACTATCTGTACTCACCCCAGTGCTTGAGTCCGAGAACTCTTTGCTTGCCTGGGTGCAGACACTCTTTGCTCGCAATGGGTACGAGTACTCATTGCTTGCCCTTGGGTTAGAGCACTTTTGCCTTGTGGGAGCAGCTGTTGCTCACCTTGAAGTTCGAGAACTCCTTACTCGCCCATGGGTTTGAGCATTACTTACTCATTCACGGTGCAGACACACCCATGGTTCGAGCAATTTTGCTCACACCGGAGTGCGAGCATTGTTTGGTCGTCCCTTAATCCAAACACTTACCTCTCATGGTGATTCAAAAACATAACTTTTTGTTTTATTTTTCTTCAAATTTCAAATAATCTTTGTAGTAGGAGCCCGATACTTGCACGGGACATCCTACTAGTACTCTTTATAAACACAGCATCCTAACGAAGTTCTGAATCAAGTCATCTAAGATGTATTGGATGATCAATAGACAGTTCTACCACCGAGTAAGATTAAAAAGAGAAACATGAAGGATGGACCACAAATAACATATCACTGCAAAATACAATTTCCTTAACAGCAGTAAGACCAATAACCAACCGCACGGGATATTGAAATGCAAAAGCATCCATATTTCGAAGAAACGTAAACAGTGATTGAAAAGAACGTCTAGAACCCACAAACTTGTCTATTAGTGCCTCCAAAGAAAAATACCTAATAATGACCATGGAACAAATAAGGTTGTAGAAATATTAAAAATTAAACACACACAACTTAAATCCATATTAAGAAAGAATTCCATTAGATAAATATTACTCATTGATGTCGCCAAGCGCACTTAAGTGCAAAACCCGCCTAGAAACTTGGGCACATGGCACAAAGCATAAGCACACGATTGATTGAAGTAAAGAGAGCATTTTCTTTTAAAAAAATAATGTACAATAACAAAATATTCATAAAATATAATAGAATAAGGTTTTAAAAAAAACAAAAAAAATGGTATCTTTTTGTAATTATCTTTATTTAATGAATTATTGTACAATACGATAATCAAGATATGGACTAACTACATGAAATTAAAAAAAAAAAAACATTATACAATTCTCATGTGCTTTACAAAACATATACAACCATGATATTTAATATCCAAAATAAAAAGAAAGTAAATGGTAAGAGTAAGAATAATACCCAAAAGGTAATGAACCAAGAAGCACAAGGATTGTAGGTAGATCCCATAAGGCAGTGAACAAAGAAGCACAAGGAACTGTAGGAATTGAGATCTATGCTAACATAAGCAATACAATGCAAACTTGAAGTATATAATCATCCTCATCATTATGAATAGGACCCTCATCATTGTCAACAAAATACTTCTAATCCTAAACATGTCCCTCATCCACTTCAAATATATTAGTAGTCTAAACAAACAATAAATAGTTAAAACATATATTTAATATTTTTTCATAAGACCTACAAAAAGGAGTTTTTACACTTTAAGATCACAAAAAAATGCGCGCTTAAGGCACACTTTTGTAAATGTGCTTCACTTTTAGTAAGTGAAGCACCTTGACCTTGGCACTTTGTGCTTAACAACACCACTTTTACCAATATTGACCAGGCTGCATCAACCACACCTTTATAAACAGGGTTTTTTCCCACAAAGAATAACACGCACATGAGGAAGAATCATGCCATAGCAAGCATAAAAAAACATATATGCATTACCGATCTATTATAGGTGATTTAAATAACCTATAATAAATTATATTACTGGTTTTTTCCCACACCTGTGTCCTTACGTTTACCGATATTGACCATGCTTCATCAACCACACCTTTCTAAACATGGTTTTTCCCACAAAGTACAACACGCACACGGGGAAGAATAATGCCATAGTAAGCATAATAACATATAAACATCACTGATTTAATATAGGTGATTTAAAAAAGGGAGCAAGACCTAACAATGCAAGAATAATCTTGTTTGATAATGTCCCTTCATCTATTTAATGTCTTACGTTTACCGATCTCATGAATCGACAAACTAACCAAAACAAGTTTCAGAATTGTCACTAACAGAAGATTCAAGAGACATCAGATAGAACAACCAAAAGATTCAATATCTAATAACCTGCTAGACAGCGCACGACAAACGTTGGTTGAGAATACAAAGAAGTCATTGCCGACATTCATGACTCGAAAAACTTAAAAATCAACCAAGTACATGGTAAACAAGACCAACAAAAGCATCTAACCAAGTATCATATCAGACAATACATCACCAATTAAGGTACAAATAGCCCTCATGAATTTAAACTAAAACCAATGTCTCTCAAACATCGACTCCAAAAAAAAAACACACAAAGCCATCGCATGCCCAGTGTACCCATTGATAAACAAAATCAAATGCCAATGCACATCGATAAACAAAAGAAATTGAAAATTTTGTAGAAATATCCGTCCCGAAATCACAAATAGCCAACCAAAGCATCATAATCAAAAGCCATATGGTTAAGATCAATTGAATTCGCGCTATAACGGAAGCACAAAACCCACGGAAACATTGCAACACGAAAAAGAACATTATCAGCAGAAACCCAGAAATATCGCATTGATCGATAAAACATCTCAAAATCCAGGTCACTGATAGACCTAAATATCCAGACCCAACAAAACAGTTAAAAGCATACTAAATGTAACAACGTACTCTTCCTCTTAGTAACCCCATCGACAACAAAACAACCTAGCTAAAACGATATAAATAAACACAGAGGAAAAACATAAATTTGTAGCCCAGAAAACTGTTTCACCATTTATTGAATTAATCGACGGCCTGCATGATATCCTCTGCGGTGAACTTGGAGCCCTTGTCCTTGTCAGCAGCAGAGCGACCCTTGGCCTTGCGATCGAGAAGGGACTTGCGGTCCTTGTCGAGACGGAGCTTAGTGATGACCACCTTGGAGGGGTTGATGCCGACGTTAACAGTGGAGCCGTTCACCTTCTCACGGGTGATCCGCTCGATGTGGATGACCCACTTCCGGCGGTACACCTGGACCACCTTTCCCTCGCGGCCCTTGAAGGTTCCGCGCACGACCTGGATCTCGTCGTCCTTGCGCACTGGCATCGACCGGACGTTGTACTTGCTCCTCAGGTCGTTCGAGAGCGGGGCGCTCATCAGCACGCGCCTCACGCTCGACGGCGCCGTGAAGTGGGCCTTCCTACTCTTGCGGCGAGAGCTGGAGACTCTAGGATTGTACTTCATCTCTCTCTCTCTCTCTCTCTCTCTGAGGAAACGGCGGGGCAAAATGGGAGACTCAGAGAGGCTAGGGTTTATGGGTGCGCGTTTATAGATAGAGAAAATGGTGTCGATAGGAACGGCGCCGTATAAGGGTAGGGTTGGGTAGGGTTTTGTTCCAGGCTTCCAGCATCCGAGTGGGCGGCTGTGTTTGAGCTTTGTTGGGGGCCCAAATTTATAGTGTTATTGAGCTGGGTTCTTTCTTATCCGCCCATATATCTTGGACCAGGCTTACTCTCTCACTGGCCCACATTTTCAAGAACAAAAGAATTTGATGACTCCATTTTATGAAGAGTCTTCATAGCACTTATATTGGACTAGCCAAATGTCAGTGTCTAGTTAAATTTTAGCTAAGTAGCTCAAAAATGATCGGTATTGGAGTAGTCAATGGCTACTATTGGATAATTAGGTTGAGAAAAAAATAGTTGGAAAATAATAATTTCATGTAAAAATTAAATTATTAATTAATATATGGAATGTAGGTATTTACAAAATAAAAATAAATAAAAAAAATTATTATTAAAATATCTAATATTATATTATTATTTTGACTTTTAGATTGATAGTCCAATGTGGATTAACCTTTCCAATAGTTTTGACTTTAACCAAAACCTCAACTTTTAGTCAAATTTTAGACTTGACAATAACTAGACCATTGTCAATATTTATACTTATATTTCATGAATACGTAGGATGCATATTTTATAGTGTTGACATGAAAAGATCATACTCATAAAGAAAATTAAATCAAATATTGCCATATCACTGGTGTAAGAAGTGTGTCACTCAACATGTTAAAAATTCTAAAATATTAGAGAATAGCGGAATCGATATCATGAATTCTAAGTACTGAAAAAATAAAATTTTTACCAAGATTTCATGAAAATTCTAAATTCAGAATTCTAGTTGGTCTACGAGCATGTTGCATAGTTATTCTTCCTTTGATTTCATCTTTCAAGATGGTGAAATGTGTTACATAGTAAAAACTAGAGCAACAGCCACATGATATCCATATCCTAATTGTTTTGGATAATTAGCGTCAAACAAAATTGAGAGAGAGAATCGTGTAGCTAGCTAGTGACTCTAGTGCAGGCCCGCACCAAATGGGAGGGACTATAGTAATAGTCCTTCCCCAGGAAATACGTACATGGGTAGGCATGATGCCTATCAAGGCCAGCATTCACTTAGGCAAGTGTAACACCTTGGTTTACCAGTACTCTAATTGACAACTGGAGAGGAGCTTACGGGCATTATCCATGGGCACCTCCTCTTGACATACAAAAATAAAATAAAAAACTCAATCTTAATTTACACATAAGCAGCTTGCATAGGAAGATAGTACTTAATGATTTTCTTTACAATAAAAATATTTCTAAAATGTTGTCATGAGGATCAGAATGCAAATGCAAATGCAAAGATTGACTATTGCATATTGCAAAATATCATCGAGTTCATGATAATATAATTAAATCTCCATATCCATCCATAAATTTGAACATGCTGAGCTAGCTCATGAGTTACAATATTAATTTTCTTCTCTTCCTACATGCATCACTACCTAACTATACATTAAGACTCACCAATAGATCTTTCATCTGATCTAAGTTAAAGGGTTAATTTTGTTTGGAACGAGTTAGAGACAAAGTAAGTGTATCCATAGTATACAAAGAGTCCCCTTTCAAGAATATTAATCATGTCCTTTAGATTTACACTACATATCATCTAATTTATAAATGCCAAATTAACTATTTACCTATCCGTCCAATTGATCTCCACTATAGGGCTGCACATTTAAACTGCACACCCAACTTCGACCTGACCCGAAACAAAACATGTCGGAAATAGAACATTTCTTATTCATTTCTGATATGGGTCGGGCCTGGTAATTAATTACCCGAACATGATAACCAAAATATCCTTTACCCGATTTTAAACGGCGTCGTTTTACCATTTTTGTTGAATTTGGCTTCTAGCCTTCCGGAATTAGTCTCCCATCTTCACGTTCAACCTCCTAACTCCCTCACTCTTAGTCTCGACTCTCGCAACTCCCTCGCTCTCTTAGTCATGCAGCTCCCTCGCTCTAAGGCTCTGTCTCTGTCTCTATCTCATTGTCTCGTAGCTCCCTCGTGTTATATTTATTATAGATTGTGATATTAAATATGTGAATTTATTGAATATGAGTTATTATTTATTTACGTAAACTACTATTTCAAAGAGATGCATTGGTTCAGTGGTTATGGTGTGTTGTTTCAAATGAAAGAGTTCATAACTCCCCAAGTGCAATTTGATTTATAATTTTGTGAAATGTTGAACTTGAGCAGACACAATGCTTGAGCCGGCCAAGCCTTGCACGTGGGCCAAAGAGTCACAACACTTGAGTGTTTGCACATGGGCCGAATAGGCACTTTGATAGGGTGCAATGTTCCAAAAATCAATTTAATTGAAAAGGCACTTCTGGAGACTTGAACTAATGCTTTCCTTTTTTGGAGGTATTATTGAACTGTATTTTTTCCTTAAAACCACATTGCACTGGTGCTACAAGCATTGATACACACACACAACACATTGTTTAGTGTACAAGTAGTCATCCTAATTTGTTGTATTTTTTTAAATCTTTCTCGTATTTGTATTTTAAGGGTTTTTAGTATCATTCATTTTTGGGTTACCAATAAATCTCTAGGTCATGGCATTTTCTGCAATCAAATTTAATCTTATGAGTGAAGCCCTCTTCACATCTTTCCCTTACAAATGACTGGTTTTGACTTGCTTTACTCAACAACACTTGGGTCTCTCTTTAGGTCTTTGTGATTATTGTGTTAACACATTGCATTTAATTAAAACAAAAAATCAAGATATTTAATATTATACCTGTTGACACATGTACATATGCGTGATTATCGATGCTTGTTTTATCTCAAACTGTAGTTGAGCCTTCTGGAACCTAGTGCTACTATACCTTTGTCGGTGTCTGAAGCAATTCCCGATGTGATGCATTTGGATAGCTCTTTGCCTGCAATTAGTTCTCATGTTCTCCCTCCTATCAAAAGATCTCGGGGGTAGATCAAATGTATGACAACATGTTTTTAGGATTGAGGACGAGGATTCCAACGAGCACAAAGAAGCATTCAATTATTGTGGTAAAGTTTTATTAATATGTTATTCTAAAAAACGAGGTACTTTATCTTTGAAGTACCATAATGACACATATAAAGCCTTTCTTACTAGTGGGATTGGAAAGGATAATCCCGAATCAAGAACGATCGGAGTTACAAAGAAGGATGGGGTGGATGGTACAACTAGCAATCCTAGTGTTGGATAGGGATGGCAATTCGTGTTTACAGATCATGTTCGTGTCAAGTCATGGACATTCGACTATATAGGTCAATCCAAACTCGATCTAAGTTAAACATGTCAAACTTTAAAACCCTAACCCGACCAATTTAAGTAACGGGTCGTGTCATGTCACCCGTTTTCATTTAATAATTAATTAGAAATAGGTTAATACGACATGATATATTTCAACTCGTTTCGTGTAAATGTATTGAACTAGCACGCATAACCCATTTAACATGATTGACATAATTTCATATAAAAATTAAAATCTATATTTATTAGTAGTCATAGGATCTATAAAAAAAAAAAATATGACTACCTACTAATAAAAAATATTAATATTTTTCAAATTTTAACGTATAATAAAATCAATATTACAAACCCTACAATAACAAATATGAACATGCATTCAAAATTACAATCTCAATAGTAAAAACATAAGCATATTGAGAAATATCAATATTACAATTCAACAATAATAAAATTGTAATTTTGAAATAAAATTTAAATAGTTTATTACGGGTTGATTTCGAGTTAAGCGAGTTGACCCGTTATTGGCCCGTTTATTAATCGTGTCTTAACAGGTTAACTCGTTTTAACCCAAATCCATTTATATCAAACTCAAACCCGCTAATTTCGTGTCGTGTTTGTGCTCAGTTCACAGGTCGTGTCACTCGGCCTAGTGTTGGATTTGTCAAGTATAATGAGAAGAAAATAAGATTGGCAGCAGTTAAGATGATAATTTTGGATTAGCTACCATTTATATTTGTAGAAGGACAAGTTTGTAAATATTTTATGGCCGTAGTTGAGCCTAGATTTCCAATCCCCTCTCGTATTACTATTCATGTGCGAGATTGGATGAAGATGTGTTTGTCAAAAAATGACATGTGGACATTGGTGCAAAATCTTACTATATGTGCATAACAACTCATTTTATTGGTGATGATTGGATCTTGCATAAAAGAATTATATTGGAGAGAATGTTGTTGAAATATGACAAAAATTGAGAAGATTTTGAGTAAGTAAACAAGATCTTATTTATTGCAGCTATGCTTAATCCGCGCTCCAAGTTGGAAGTTTTGGAGTTTTGTTGATATATAA
Organism: Juglans cinerea; assembly: GCA_961763995.1. Lineage (NCBI taxonomy): Eukaryota > Viridiplantae > Streptophyta > Magnoliopsida > Fagales > Juglandaceae > Juglans > Juglans cinerea. The sequence continues at coordinate 30,128,156 of CAUIVZ010000010.1, forward strand.
CGTTGAAGCATTGGCATGGGGTTTAATTTGCTGATCTTGTGAAGACACATCATCTTCTCCCAACTCATAAATTCTGAAAGTGTAAATGCCTCGTCACATATAAATTGTAAAGTCATGATCTATATCATCTTCTCGTATCTCATCGCATTGGTTGATTAATTAAAGGGATTTAATTATAACACATTAATTGTAAAACCCAAAATTCGTTGCATGACTTCATAATCAATATTATTTGTATTTTGTAGTTGTAATGATTTTATAAATACAATCGAAGGTTATGATGATTTTATAAAATAATCTGTTCCATATATATAGCCACTGATTACGTCAATAACTCTTTGATTAATGCCATATAATAATAATAATAATAATAATAATAATAATAATAATAATAATAATAATAATAATTGAGATAGACAAATAATATTTAATTAACCTGCAGAAAAACTAGTCCGGAGGACTTTTTTTTAATTTATTAACTAATCAAAGCTCGATCAATCTTCTAGTTAACCGGCAAACGCGTGGACATGTTCCACCCAAGTATATTTTACGTATAACATAAGTTTGTGCAGGTCAGCATGCACTGACCAGGCTATATATATATATATATATATATTAGATCATAATTAATATAAGTACAAATTATGAAATTATAAACCCAAATATATATCATGATGATCATAAGCTAGCAATCAGCTCTCAAATATTCCATTACAAGCAACATTAACATTAATTAATATATAGTTTACTTCTAGTACTGATATATTAATTACTACTAAACCCATTTTAATTGGTCCAACAACTTTGTTACGCTGGCATCGCCATCACAAATTAACCCAAAACTTTAATTTAATTGTATATAGAAACTTGTAATTTATAAGATGCCATATATATCGCCATCACAATCCAAAACATGGGACTCTATTATATGTATTTTGATCGGCACGCGTGTATATATATATATGTTGATGTCGTGTTTTGCAGGGCTAGGCAACTTCATGCTAACAGCACTCGGTCACTTCCCTGCAAGGTGGAGAAAGGGGGAGCTCAGGAGCTGTGATACCTCCAATGCTCAAGTTAGATCAAGGTTGAAGATAAAGAGAGAGAGAAATCAAGTCTTTTTGTAGAGAAGTATTGAAAGTGAAAGTAACCCCCTTCTCGACAGGAAGGAGGGTATTTATACCTAAAGGGGGTCTGTCCTGAAATGATGGTGACCAGTGTGTGGCTCTGTACTAGATCGCGTGTCCCTCCCAACCCCTGCCTTTGGTCAGGCTTTTCAGGCCCGACCTGGGTTGTTGCTGACACTTAGGAGGGCACATTGTTCCATACTGACCCCGGGACGCATTATATTGAATGCGGCGTGGCCCTGCCATGCGTGCTCGTTCCCACATCATTAATTAATGTGGCGTGGCCCGGGCAGGCTTGTTCATGCTCCATTAAATGCGGCGTGACCCTAGACGAGCTCGCTTGCCCTCCTATGCCATTGGGACAACAGTGTCAGGACGAGGATGTCTTTGATGGTTTGCCCATTTGGGTGCCAGGCCATCTTGTTGTTTCAGGGCCGAGGGCACCTCTGTCAGTGGTGCCAGCAGGTTGCACAGTCTCCTGTCCTTTTGTCAGGACTCCTGCCTTGTTGCCTTGTGTCCTTCCTTCTGGGCCTCTTGGGTTGTGTCAGCCCATCCCAGTTCTTATAAGTGGGCTCGAGCTCGGGCCTTATCTTGGGCCCAGCCGCTGGAGATTTCATATATATATATATATTTATATATATATCATGCTAGCTAGCTAGGTGCTTATTTTTATGATCTATTCATCATCATATATAATAAATTGGTCGATCGGGACTTACGATCAACAAATTAATAAATGAAAACAATTAAGTGATCTCCCGATTAATTAGCTATCGTTCTCGATCTTGTTATAATATATACTTCCACTAAGCCAACGTAAATATGAGGAAGAAACTACAGCAAAAAATCAACCCACCACGCACCAAAGAATCGATCCAACGTCGATCAATCTGTAATTACTTTAGAAACAAACTTTGTATTGGCTAGGGCTAGAGACAGTGGCATGCATTTAATCGATCAAGTACGAGATATTAATGTAAGTAAGCTGTAACGATGTGAGCCTAGAATTAAAGCCATGCAAACATACATGAATGCATCCTTATAAATTCAGTCCATGCATGGATGTATATATTTGTCTTATTTCTTTCGTTTCAGCAAGTCATGTCACATCACAAAATTAACTATTAGTTGTTTAATAACGAATTTGAATGATCCGTCTCATAAAGCATCCATCTTTGTATACATGTGTGTAGTTTTGCAAGTGGAGTTTCCTCTGGGCCGGGGAATATACAAGTACTAGATCTTCAGATAATAATACGTACGTACGATATATTCTTCCGATTGAGTACTTGAGAGTTGAGTGACCAAGGTCATGACCAAACTGCCCTTCACGGGGCGCGCAACAGCCATATGACTGTTGGGTCGGTATATTTGGATTGAAAGATGAGCAATAACCTCTGTGCTTCATCTGTCTGCTGCAATGATGGCTTCCGAGAAAAAACACCTCGAACCAACTTCTCAACAGGGGACAAGAAAAAGCATAAACATGGGATTTTCCTAATGATTGAAAGAAGAAAACCATGAGCTAGCTAGCTAGCTTAGAAGAAATCTACAAAATTCCAACAAACATATAATTTGTTGTATATCCATTAACGTACACGACAGAATAAATATAAAAATAATAAAGCTACGTCGTCGTTCACGTATTTGCTAGCTTTATATGTTAATTCTATTAAATCTAGCTTTTAGTGCGTACGAAAACCATCCCATGCCAAACCATTTGGTAAGGTAAAACATTGATGCAAGAAATTGGTTTGCGTTCATTTCAACCATCGAGCACGCACAATATTCCAAGCTTGGCGCAAGATTATTGATGAGTATCGAATATTGGGGTTGATGATATTGGTTTACGCTATATTAATGTATGGAATATTGAAGAGAACGTACCGGCCGGGCTTGATCATCATGATGATATGGATCGAACTAGATATAAATGAAAATCCAAGTTGGGGTTGGCGCAAAATATAGATAGGCCAGGAACGTCCATGCTGCATCTTGGTAGGAAGATCATGAGGAGATTTAAGATTTGAAATGGAGGAGAGAGAGCTAGCTAGCTATGCATGTTTGGGCTATTTAGATCATAAATTTGTTTAACCTTGGGTGGGGTTGGTGGGGTGGGGGTGAGAGATTACAAGAGTATATACGTATAGTGCGCTTATAAACTAAACTAACATAATATGGGAGTAGGGAAAAAGGTGAAAAGCATGCCCTAGATTTTGGGGAAAGCACATATCGGTATTTGGATATAAAAATTATATTATATGAGAATTTCATGTATGGGTATAATATTAATAGTAGTAAAAAAAAGGAAGGGAAAAGTATGGGGGAATTTTGGCAGTGTTTGGAGAGCAGGGATTAGGAGGCAAGGAATATGAGTGGGGTTGTGCTTGGGGTGGCTGTGATGGGTGGGTTTAATGATGACGATGCACGCCGGCAGCTTTAGTACTCATGTCTCTCTCTCTTTCTCCCAAAACGCAGTCGGCACGCCTGCTCCCACTCAAAAAACTAGCATCTCTCTCTCTCTCTCTCTCTCTCTCTCTCTCTCTCTCTCTCCAAGAATTGAAAAGCTAATCCACTAACCCATTTGCTGATATCGGCCTTGCTATCTTTTTTCATCTTTTTGTCAGACAATTCTAATTCTATAACACCAGCCAGTCCACGCTACTTTTCAAGTTTTTTTTAACAGATTAAGGCCCTATTGCAGTCAAAATATCCCATCCTAGCTAGAATTTAATATTCTAACCCATATATTATAATAACCTAAGCTAGAAATGCAACCCCATTATTCATTCTTCATCGATTTCCCCAAAAGTAGGCAAAATCTAACTCGATTCCCCCCTAATTATGTTTTGGAGTTAAACCTAGGCTAAATTCCAACTTCAAGATTCCTCCTTTAATCATTCTCTATCCCAATTCCCCTAGTTGTTAAAAACTCAAGCAACCCATCTCCCTTCCAATATCCAAAGACCAAACAGACTCACAGTTTATTGATGTGGATCTCTGTGGGTTTGTTAAATGGATACCTTGTTTAGGCTAGTAAGTCTTCAATCTGATCAATCTTACAACTCCAGTAGAACCTCCAGCAGCTCTCGATCCTCCAGACAAAACCATCACTACCAACAAGATCAAGACGAAGAATGCTTCAACTTTTTCATGGATGAAGAAGACTTCTCCTCGTCTTCTTCGAAGCACTACTATCCCTATCAACCCCACCCTTCCACCACCACCACTACTACCACCGCCACAAACATAAGCAGTACCCCCACCGAATTTTCTCTCTCCCCCGCCCGTGATTTTAACTTCGAATTCTCCGGCAAGTGGGCACCCGATGTACTCCTCGAAGCCGCACGAGCCATCGCAGACAAGAACAGCACCCGTGTCCAACAACTCATGTGGATGCTCAACGAGCTGAGCTCTCCTTACGGCGACATCGATCAAAAGCTCGCCGCCCACTTCCTCCAGGCCTTGTTTAGCCGCATGACAGACTCCGGTGAGCGATGTTACCGCACTCTTGCTTCCGCATCAGAGAAAAATTGCTCCTTCGAATCAACCAGAAAAATGCTCTTGAGGTTTCAAGAGGTGAGCCCGTGGACTACGTTTGGACATGTGGCGTGTAATGGTGCAATCATGGAAGCCCTTGAAGGTGAGCCGAAGTTACATATAGTTGACTTTAGCAACACATACTGTACCCAGTGGCCTACTTTACTCGAGTCCCTTGCAACCCGCAGCGACGAAACTCCACATCTCCGACTCACCACCGTGGTCGCCACAAAGTCCAGTGGTTCTGGAGGTATGGCCGCAGTGCAAAAGGTAATGAAAGAGATTGGTAGCAGAATGGAAAAATTCGCTAGGCTTATGGGCGTGCCATTCAAATTCAATGTTGTCCACCATGCTGGTGATCTCTCAGACTTAAACCTAGAGGAGTTGGACGTCAAAGACGATGAAGCCCTAGCTATCAACTGTGTGGGCACCTTGCATTCAATCACACCCATTGGTAACCGCCGAGATTATCTGGTATCCTCTTTCAGACGATTGCAGCCGAGGATAGTGACCGTGGTTGAAGAAGAAGCTGATCTTGACGTTGGAGTTGATGGGCTCGAGTTTATGAAAGGCTTTGAAGAATGTTTGAGATGGTTTAGGGTTTATTTCGAGGCACTGGACGAGAGCTTTCCCCGGACCAGCAACGAGAGGCTGATGCTGGAGCGCGCGGCTGGACGTGCCATTGTTGACCTGGTGGCGTGCTCGCCATCCGACTCGAAAGAGCGGCGCGAGTTGGCAGCGAGCTGGTCCCGGCGTTTTCACGCGGGTCGGTTCGGTCCGATTTCTTACAGTGATGAAGTGTGTGATGATGTACGGGCATTATTGAGGAGGTACAAGGAGGGTTGGTCGATGACACAGTGCTCGGATGTTTCCGGAATATTTTTGTCGTGGAAGGATCAGCCGGTGGTGTGGGCCAGCGCATGGAAGCCTTGACCATGGATTCAGACGCTTGGGAGTGATCCACACGTATGATAGTTTTTTTTTTTTTTTTTGGGCGTGCATGCATGGGGTACTGGAGTTTAATTGTGGGTTTGCTTTAATTTGGAATAAAGGAAGAGATCGAGAATAGGGATTTGCTTGATTTGAATAGAAATGAAGTAAATTCATTTTCATTACTCTTGTTTTAATATCTGTAGATTGTGATTTGTAGGGATTTTGATCATGTTTTTTTTTTAAATTATGGTATCTCTGGGTATTATTTTATAGATGCTTTGCTTTGGTATTTTTCTTTTCTTGAAGGAAAACTAGTTTCGTAAAATAGTCCAAGATAACCATACTTTGATTGACTGAATTCAAAGTTCTCTTATTATAAAACAAGTAGTATGTGTGTGTGTATAATATGTGCACACCATGTATTCCAATTAGTACTAACATCGATCCTCGATCATTTGCAAAATTAATTATCTTGATTCCCTGGATCTAATTAACACTCAATTATATATATATAGGGTTATTGTGGCATGTATTGATGGATTTTATATAGCATATGAGATATTGGATGGATGTTGTCTAGCTTTTGACCAGAGATCATGGCCTGCACACGTCTCTATCATTAACCTACAACTAATCAACATTAATGCAGCTAGCATTCCATGTTAATCACTCGAAATATATATATATTTTAGTTTCTTAATTAATTCAGATGGTCCTTACTTGTTATATGCATATATATATATATATATATATTAAACCTAAAACACCATGAAGATAAGGGACCAAAATTCTAATGGGTTTGGTATATATGGGGTGTAACTACGATGTCATGATGATGAGCTAGCTCGAGGATCTTAGCTAGGAGGAGCTAAAGAAGGGTTTAAAGTTTCAAGTCCTTAAAGTACAAATAGCTAATGAAGTCAAAAGCTAGGGTCGTTATCAAAGTTTGGGTGATAGAATCTTTGGACGGCCATGACTGAGTTGGGCTGTGTAAGGAGAATCTCATAAAAAGGTGTTTAGCCAATAGTGGCACACAGGAGGTTGCAGTTCAGTGGCCAGCACGCTATGTTGACATGGTCTTCATCATTTTCAATTGAAGAAAAACTTTTGGTTGAGTTTGGGTATCAAAATCATCTCATCCTTATAATTTTTACAAATTTTTATATAAAATATAATAAATAATTCAACTTTTTTAAATCCCAAAAAATAATAATATTAAAAAAATATATATTCTAACAATATTTTATTCAATTTTTAATTTTTATCTAAAATCAATGTATATCGCATCTCATCTCTCTATCTAAATCCCACCTTAGCTTATAATGTTATATAGGCCGCCCAGGCCCCCACCATGCACTAGAAGAAGCAGCAGAAGCAGAAGCAATTTAACTTTCATGGTAGTCTAGTAGCGTAAAAGAAGTGCATGGTACGACGTTTTTGGCCCACGGAAGGAGGAGAAAACTATTTTAAAAGAGAGGCGCCAGGCATAATATACAGTGGCATGGGAACATCTTTTCAGGGTTTGCATATAGATAGATATATCTTAGATCGCTTTGATGAAACTTGCCCCCCCCCCTGCACGTTATCATGCTTAATTACGCTCTTTTTTTATCACCCTAGCTTGCATCCACCTCTTTAATTTGTTTAATCATGTTTTAGTTTAATTATTTATCAAACATTTTAGGTAGCTAGCTAGCAGCTTATATTTAAATGAATGTGTGTGTCTTTATGTGGGTTATTTTAAAGGGAAGGGGAGCTGTCTTTGTAGTACTATTATATATATACTACATGGCCCGCCCGCCCGCCCTTTAGCTTGTTTAGCTTTGAGCTTTGGTTTTCCTTTTAGCAGAAAAATAATTGACAGGACCATGCATGCAGCTGATCATGTTAATGTTGCTTTTATATAAAGTTTCATATATATATATATATAGGACCATAGTCGTCGTCTCTGGTGACCGAAATGTACGTACAGATCAATCATGCAACAGCTAGCGCGCGCAAGGCCGTGCATCCATGGAAAATGAAAAGCCCAAGCCCAAGCCCTAGCTAGCTAATTCTTCCTTTAATTAATTAATTAATTAATTGGTTTCTGATCATGCTGTAGCACTGGAAAATTAAGGAGCTAGCTAGCTAGCTAGGAAAATGATCATCAGATGAATAGCATGATCATGACCTTAATTAATTTCTCGCTCGCGGTATATATATATATATATATATGATGATATTGATGCCATGCAAACGGTATCAAGAAATAATTAATATAATTAGAACTGACTCTTTAATTGGAGTACTACGTACGTACGTACGTACATCACGCGGTCGATCGTAAGGCTTTGCGAATTGCAATCACGTATATATGAAATGCATGGAGTTATACGTATTTCCAACAAATACTTAATTAATTTGCATCATCATGAATTAATTAATTGTCTAGTACTCCAACGATAATATATATGCATGTAAGTACTCATATATACATGGTAATATTGCCAAGTCATGAAAAATAATATATAATACACGTACGTACGTAGCATTAATAATGTTGTATTAAAATACTAATTTGGATCGATATATATTAGCAAATTAACCACTCCATGATGATGATGTGGGTCACAATCGATCGTGGTCCATTCGATTCTCATAGACCTTACGGGGGGGACCATATTTGGTGAGACGTGCATATCATCATCTTATATGGTCCTAGTCGTCACTGTTGCTATATATATCTATAATGTTATATGAATAATACTACTCTTTCCCATGGAGCTCCCATTAGGATTTATTTAATTATTTTTTATTTAATAATTAAGAAATTATTTTTAATTATGCTGTAATTTTTTTAAAAAATATTTAAAATAGTTAAAAAAATACATGTGAAAAAAAAATAAAAAAAAAAAAAAAACTCGGATGAAATGTACTATCGGGAGCCCCCAACGGTGGCTATAGAGCCACCCATGTTATATATGTTTTCATCGCTCAAATCAAAAGATATTCACTACAACAAAAATTCATTTTTGGGATGATTTTTGTTTGGGACGAAACAAAAATCGTCCCAAAAAATGAGATGTAGGGACAAAATTCAAATTTCGTTCCTAAAAAATGACGAAAGGTGTTTACCGTTCGAATGGTATATGTAGGGAAGAAAAAAATCGTCCCTAATAAAATAAGAGAAAGTCTATACTTAGTCCGGTTCTTTCTCCAACACCACACATCGTGACATGGCGAACCCGGTTTGACCGCCATGTCACGGTTTTGCAACGAAACGGCTCGAAACCAAACCCACCCACGCCCTTCTTCTTAGCACAGAAACCAAACCCACGCCCTTCGTCTTGATCTCCTTTGTCTTCTCCTTTAGCGCAAAAACCAAACCCACGCCCTTCGTCTTCTCCTTCATCTTCTCCTTAGCACAGAAACCCTAAACACCATGCAAAAACCCACGAGTCTTCCGAGTCCCCTCCGAAGCTTTGAAGCATCTCAGACGGCACGGCAGTGAATCATTTCAGGTTGTGTAGATTTTTTAATGGCTTGTATTTTCTTTTTCTGAGGGTATGCAAAGTGGAGAAACTTGAGGTGATGGGAGAAGAGAACCCTGGCAATGGATGATTTGAATGAACAAAGTTGCAGAGTTTGGTGATGAATGGACAGTTAATCTAGGGAATTTGATTAGTTGACTTAGATCTCTAATTAGTAGGGTGGATGATATTTTTGGACCTTAGATCATCTGATAATTAGGGTGTAAAATATTTTTGAAGATGAGTGTAATTCTTTTTCTTGTACAAATCACACTTGATTACTGTATGATACGAACTCTGTAAAAAAAGTTGGTTTTGCTGGAGTTTTATATCCCCCAATGGACACTTGCAATATGCTCATCTTCTCTTTTAGCTACACTCTATTCAACCACGACATCCACTACAATGTTCAGTTGGTGTTGGTAAGGAAACGGCGGAGGGGTGAGTCCAAATAGAAGATTTGGGGGAGAAGGTCGTAAACGTGGGAGTAGTCTTCAAAACGAATCGTTTTGAGGAGAGAGAAAAAAAAAAAAAAAAAAAAACAGCTCAACTAGTGTGTGGTGTGTGGTGATTTAAGTGGCCTAAGAGTAGAATTACTCATAAAATAACGGTTCAAACATCCACAAAAAACGTTCGAACAAAATAAAATAAATATTTGAATGGAAATTATATATGGTCGAACGAAAATTTGGCGCGTTAAGTGACAAAATTTAGCGGGACATTGACTTATCATTCGAACAGCATACAATAACATTCGAACGTCAAGGTTAATCAATGTTCGAATAGATATTATATATGATCGAATGAGAAATTGGTGGGTTAAGATTTAGCACGACATAGACTTACCGTTCGAACAACATACAATAACGTTCGAATGTCAAGGTTAATCAATGTTCAAACAGATATTATATATGATCGAATGGGAAATTGGTGAGTTGAGATTTAGCAGGATATTAACTTACCGTTCGAACAACATACAACACATTCAAACGTCAAAGATAATCAATGTTTGAACACATATTATATATGATCGAACGAAAAATTAGCGGGTAAAATCAATAAATTTAGCGGGACATTGACTTACCATTCAAACATATTACTATACCATTCAAACTAATAAGTTATCAATGTTCGAACGTAAAATAAAGTGTTCGAACGAAGATTAGAAACATTCGAATGTGACATATTCCGTTTGAATGGTTATAGAATTTTTATAAATATTGATGGCAACAAAATACTTTACTTAATTATATATGGATAAATATTTAATTTATATAAAAGTTAGCAATTAAATAATAGAAATAAATAAATAATTTAGAAAAGACAAAAAAAGATATAGTTCATAATTAAATTAAATTTACAAAACACCAAATATCCCATACCAAACATAAATAAAAAATGTAAATAAAATATAGAAACTATTAAGATTTCAACTCTCTGCACACATCATCGACTGCAGCTAGGCGTGTCTCTAGTTGTGTCAGTCGAGTATTGATCATGACATGAGTCGTACACATGACATCAATCTCTGTACGTAAGTCAGAGATACTAGCACTAATCCCTATTCGTAAGTTTGAGATTCTAGTATTAATCTTTGTACGTAATTCAGACATGGCAGTACGGATCTTCGTATGCACTACATCGATCACTGCTGATGTCTGTCCGCTAATCTCTGCATGCAGTATATCAGCCATCTCCTCATGAGTAGATGTGCGTGATGCCTCAATCTGTGTGGATGTCTCACCAGCCGATACTCCACGATCTCACGAGTGTCCATCTCTCTGACACACTGGGCAATATTTGACAGGACCCCAGTATGTAGTAGAAATCGGGTGATCACGATCCCGAATGGCAATATATCAGTCGTAATGTATCAAGCTTCTGATCGAATCCTATCGAATATATAACCCACTAGGTCGATAGGAACACCATGAGCAACGCGTATCATAAACTTCACCCGATTCCGACCTTATGATTTTGGTAGAGTCATCCATTCTTGTTCTTTAGATATGCAGTTTCGGTGATGGTGCATCGGCATGTTACTCATCGGTGCAAACGACTAGACGAGCATATTTGGAGAACTATAGGGAGATGCTGCCGAAATTTTGTTCGATGTGATAGATAATAGTTTATAGGTTGGCAACTATGATACTCCAATCCCGAATGGGGTAGGAACAACTACCCAGTGAAAGGAAGAAATTGCATAATATGTTTAATACATGCTTACTTGTTGATGCCCACATGACTGTTTGTAATAGGCTATTAGGTATGGATAAGAGTTGGATGCGAGTTAGAAATCGTTTGGGTGAGGATTACAATGTATATGCTGAAGGTGTTAAGAAATTCTTGGAATTCGCATCCTGTACAATTTATAGTGATGGGCATATTAGATGCCTATGCTGACAATGCAAGAATTTTGTTCTCATAACGTAGACTTGATGAGAGAACATCTGTTTGTCAAAGGTATTGGCCGGGGTTATACTGATTGGGTCTTACACGGCGAATCATATCCAATGTCATTCTAGCCTCCACATGAAAAAAAAGACATCGATGAAGATATATCGCCAGAGGTTGTTGGTGATGAATACGATGAGGATATGGAGCAAATTCTGGGTGACATTGGTGTGTGACTATTTATAAATGAAGGTGATACGGACACATCAAATTCAAATGATGCGGGCCATAACACTTTTGCACGTTTGTGGAATGATTCATAGCGTGAGTTATATCCAGGATGCAGAAGGTACAGTAAATTCTCATTTACAGTTAGACTGCTTCACATAAAGTCCATGCGTCGATTATCTATTAAGGCTGACAATATGTTACTCGAGTTGTTTAAAAAGGCGCTTTCATCAGACAATATTTTATCTCGCAACTTCTATGAAGTAAAACAGTTGAAACGAGGACTCGAATATAATTACAACGTAATACATGCATGTAAGAATGACTGTGTATTATTTTGACGAGAGAATGAGCAATTGAACAAGTGTCTCATTTGTCATGAATCAAAATGGACATTTGAGAAGCAGAATGTACTATGAAAGGTCGTATGGTACTTTCTATTGATACCTAGATTACAACAGTTATTTATGTCACGTGCAACGGCTGTAGATATGACTTGGCACTAATCATCCAGAGTCAGGAACGATGTTGTCTTGTCACATCTTGCTGACTCAAAGGTATGGAAGGGATTTGATTTGGAACACTCATGATTTGTTGAAGAATCTCGTAATGTGCAACTTGGGTTGGCAACTGATAGATTTAATCCATTAGGGAACATAAGTACTAGTCATAGTACTTGGCCAGTTGTACTTATGTCATATAATCTTCCACCATGGAATTGTATGAAATATTCATATTTCATAATAAGTTTGCTCATTCCAGGTCCGAGACCATCGAGAAATGATATAGACGTACACTTACAGTCATTAATTGTAGAATTGAAACATTTGTACGTAGAAGAATGGGGTCCTAACATTTGATTCATCAATAAACAAGTCGTTCAAGATGCATGTTGTCGTGTTATGGACAATAAGTGATTTTTTCACTTATGGAAACTTGTCAGGTTGGAGTACTAAAGGGAAAATAATATGTCCAACTTGTAACAAACATATCATATCTGAATGGCTTACGTATAAGAGGAAATTATATTTCATGTGTCATCGTCGATTTTTACTTGGTGACCATCAATTGAGTGGTAATTTGAGGATGTTTGATGGAACTGTTGAATGGAGGCACCCTCCACCATATTTTTCTGGCGAGAATGTACTTGCACAATTTGTAGATGTCGGTTATAATGAATTTGGTAAAAAGCAACGGAAGAGAAAACGAACTGCAAATGAGTTGAATTGGATAAAAAATAGTATATTTTGTGAACTCCCGTACTGGTCGACAATCTGTTTGAAGCATAGTCTTGATGTTATGCATATTGGAAAAAATATATGCGAGTCTGTGTTGAGAACATTGATGTCAATTGAAAACAAAACGAATGATACATTAAACTCACGGAAGAATCTGAAGCGGTTGGGAATAAGACCGAAAATGTACTTGCAACAAAATGGTTCGTCTGTCTACATGCCGATTAAGTAGTTTACATTGTTAAGGAATGAAATGGTTATATTTTAGTGGCTAATGAAGATTAAATTACCAGACGATTATACCTCGAATCTAATAAAGTGTGTATGAACAAATGACTAGAAAAATATTGGATTAAAAAGTAATGATTGTCATGTATTTTTACAATGTATCTTGCCTGTTGGTATCTATGAGTACTTGACGAGAGATGTGCGCGTGACTTTGACTGAGTTGAGTACATTTTTTAAAATATTTATGTGCTAGGACGTTGAATGTAGAAGTTTTGGATCGTATGGAAGGAGAAATTGCTAAAAAATTGTGTAAGCTAGAGAGGTATTTACCCACCGTCATTTTTCAATGTCATGATTCATCTAACCGTTCATTTGACACGTGAGGCTCAACTTGCAGGACCAATCCATATAGATGGATGTATCCCATTGAACGATTTTTTGGAAAATTGAAACGCACAGTGGGTAACAAGGCTTGCCCAAAAGGATCAATTGCAGAAATATATGTTGACAATGAGTGGCATACATTCTATTCCAAATACTTCCACGGAGTTGACACAAGGTTTGATCGGCCGGAAAGAAACTTTGATGTTGAACAAGCAAGACAACGAAGTGAGTTTTCTAGGAAGTAGGTATCACACAATAGATCGAGAACGCTATAGGAAAACATAAAATAGTAGTGTCTTAGTCGAAGGAAGTCATGACGGAGAAAATATTGATTTCTATGAGATTATTGTCGATATAATTGGAATGAGATAGTTGGGGGAGTTTATGGTGTATCTGTTTAAGTGTGATTGGTGGGATTTAAGCAATTATCAAATGGGAAAACGTGATAATGAATATTTTTTTAGTATTAATACATCAAAAAAATAGTATGAAAATGATCATTTTATTTTGACTTCTCAAGCATCTCAAGTATTCAACTTAGATGGTTTTAAATTAGGAAATCAATGGCGAGTAATATAAAAGTTTTCTCTAATAAATATATATGATGATATCCCTGAGGCGGATGGACAAGATGAAGAAGAAGATGAACCATCTACTCAAGAAGCATACCAAGAAAGTCAACCCGTCTTTAACTTGTTTGTGGATTTGAGACAGTATGAAATGATTTCATTACATAGTGAAGATATTGAGGCTAAAATTGTTGATGTGACGGTTGAGTAAAATGTTGAGTCATATGAAATATCTACAAATGATGAGGGCGAATCTACAAATGAAACTGATACAAATGATTGACCAGTTTTGTTTTCACATTACACATTATGATAAATCTTTTATGTAATGAATGTATCAGTATTTCGAAATTATGCCACCGAAGATGAAGGAAGTTCGCATCCCATCTCCACCTGTTCCTAACTCTCCGTCTGACTCACTACTAGAGATTGACTATACAGAACAAGATAAAAGTCTAATAGTCATTTTGTTTCAATTAAGGTTATTCATACATATTACATCGTTTCTAACCATCATTTACTTTGTTTTTACAATGAACTAAATATTTTATAGAGTTAACAGTAAAATTTCATCAAGGTCGAGGCACTATTAGAGGTGTGACGTTGGAAAAATATCGTAAAATGGGTAAGATTAAGATTAACATTCCTGACGAACATACCGGAGGCGAAGGACAACAAGCAGCTTGGCTTGTATCACATGTAGGTGCTCTTACATGAACTTATGCACGTTTGGTTACGAGTTCATGGCAAAAGGTCACCAAAGATGTGAAAGAGCTTATAAAAAAACATTATTTGGTAATGTTTAAATAATTAATTTATGTTAATATTATTTAATATATATACAAGATTTAGAATATTCTGGGTGATAATATCTTTTTATATATATTTTTTCAATGATCACTTCGAATTAAATTTTAGTCGGAGAGAGGAGCATAAGACTGTTGATGAGCTTATGTGTAATGCATTCCGTAAATATAAGACGAGGTATCACGAGCATTACAATAAGTTCGAGAACGAGAAAGATGCAAGCCAATCCTTTTCAGGATGTCAAACCTTCTGATTAGAAAAAATTTTGTGACATGTTTAAGGATCCATCATATAAGGTAAATTTTTACGTGTCTTATTTATAATTTTTGCTTCATAATATTTACAATTTCTATGCAGAAGCGAAATTTTATAAATAAAATAAATAGATCAAAATTAAAGATTCATCATCATGCAGGTTCAAAATTTTTCTATCGCCTCTCTAAGAAATTGATAATGCTATTTTATTTTATTTATTGTATATAATTTGTTATTTTGAGGTATTTTAATGACTTTATATCTCAACAAATATCTCTTGTAGTAAGAGTCAGATACCAATTATGATCTGACAAAATTATATGTTGTATCACATATTGATCGTTATGGAGAGTGGACTCATCCTGATGCTCGTGAAAATTATGTAAGTATTATAATTTGTTTTAATTAAACATATTTGAATATTTGTGACGATATTAATTCTTTCTCTTGTGTGTAGGATAAAATGGTTGCCCTATGTGCTAAATCTGCGCTAAATCAAAATTCATCAATAAGTGATGTTCAAATCTATATACAAGTTTTGGGTCGACGTTCAGAATATTTGAGGGGTTTGGGTCATTGTGTAAAGCCTTCTAACCCTTCCTCATTGTCCGGGTTTGCCTATAATACCACTATAGTGTTAGACATAGTGAATTTCAAGATCAAAGAATTGACTGTAGGGCAGCATGAGTTAGAGACTCAATTGGCGAAACAAGCAGACATGAAGATACGCATGAAACAGCAAGAATAACAACAAGAAGAGTTTAGGAGATATGTGCGATTCCAAATACATATGCTTATGCAACAGTTCAGGCCTCCAAGGAACTGATTTACATTATATATACAGATTTTGGGATCTATGTACGAAGAACGCTAGTACTACTACTGTTTTATTTATTTAGTTCGTACTTATTAGACTAGTTTTATGGGTATTGAACAAATTGTAATGTATTTGTTTAAATATTATGTGTGTCTATTTGATTTTTAATTATTGGGAAAAATAAAATAGTAAACATTCGAACGAGAAAAAACCGTTCAAACAAGTTGAGTAAAACCATTCGAACATTGATACAGAACATTCAAATGTAATTGGAATTAAACGTTTGAACAGGATGTGAAACCGTTCGAACGAATCATCGAACGTGAACTAAACGTTCGAACGTCTACTAATATGAAATCGTTCAATCCTATCAGGGTCCGTTCGAACGTCTTACTCAATCCGTTCAAACATATTTTACTGTTCGACCATCAAATTGTTTGTTCGAATGTTTCCTCATGTCTATTTGGTCGAATGGACTGATATCGATTGACCACTCACGAAGGACACGTTCGAACATACAATATCTCATGTATAAAGAGATTTTGAGTTGAGTGATGTTTAATGATTTGGAAGTTAGGTATTTTGATATTAAACTCAACTTAAAATTAGACTGAACTGAGTTAATCTCATTATGTTCCAACATCCAAACGGGATTGTGTGTGCATGTGTGTGTATATCAATTCAGGATCAGGTAATGACAGACCCATCCGATCCGTCAGTTGAGGCTTATTTACAGGAAAATAGGAATACCCTTAGAAAGAGGGATGAATTGATGCTTCACTTGCTGATGATTATAAACTAGCTTTGAAAAATGGAAATGTTATATTTACTCTCACCTTATCATCCCATGATAACATATGATACCAGGTTATCTGTATTCCCAAACAATTTAATAATTTTCCTTAATTATTGGACTAATTTTCAGCAAGATTTCAAAATGGCCATAGTCCACACGGGAAAAATCTACCCTACTTGGAAGCTAAGATTTTAACATTACCTGGGCAAAGGGATTTGCATGGTACGTGTACGTTACTAACTTACTTCACTAGGAGGGTTTGAAACTCATGAACTCATGGCTAGAAATAAGCAAATCCCGGTAATGATAATGAAACCAGTGAAAGAATGACCCCGGAGCCATCAAATTATATGATACACATACATACCATTTAAATTTTTTTTTTTTTTCAAAAAAACAACACCAATATATGTCACTTAAAACCCACTAGTACTACTCCACCCCAGAGGAAGTCTCCACTTTCTATGCCAATATATGGACACTCTTGACCACAATGGGAATCCAAAATTATAGTCAAGTGGGCGATCAACTGGTCCACCAACTATCAAAGGCAACCACACATATCTTGAGTCCCTCAAGTCAGCTGGATTCCACCGATCGGCCATGAAAATGTACGAACCTGGAAACCCTGGAAGAGGAATCACATATGTGCTTTGAGCAAAAAACGTTGTAAGCTTGAATATTTTGCTCCCTCCAACGCATGGGTTGCCCATTGCCTCCCATGGCCCCATGATTGACTCAGCTGCATGAGCCAGCGCCTCATTTGGGGCCCATCCAGTGCAACCCGATGTGATCATGTAATAAGTCCCCTGGTGCTTGAATAAAGCCGGGGCTTCACGATGTTGTCCCACAAGAATTCTTCTCATGACATCATCAGACACATCAAGATAATCTTCAGTAAGCGGTCCTATATGAAGTTCACTATTATCATCAGAGGAGTATATCAGATATGCTAAACCATCATCATCTTTGAAGATTGTCATGTCCCTGCTCTCAAATCCATGAGGCCTTTTGCTATGGAGATAAGTAAAAGGACCATCTGGGTAATCACTCACGGCAACACCCACGGAAGCTTTTGTATAATTGGCATCATCTATATGCATCCACATAGCATACTTCCCTGTCTTCTCATTGTAAATCACTTTTGGCCTCTCAAGAACGTTGGATTTGTGGAGATCATGGCTTTCATTTGTTTCTTCTGCTGCCAGGACTATACCCTCATTTTTCCAAGTCCACAAGTCCTTGGAAGAATAGCAGCCAACTCCTATGATGTCAACCTGAACCATTAAAAAGTACTCGCAGTTAATTATTAGTGCTAGAGAAGTGATATATCTGCAATCATGTGAATGCATGCAGCCAGAATATGAGTGTTCGCTTCTGAGAGGGACGATTATCTATTTATAATCCGTTAACAAATGGGAAATTATTTTTGCAAATTCCCCATTTTCAGCCACAATACTGTTTTTTTTTTCACCCCATGATATCTGAAGTTAATATACATACTCTCAATGAAGTGAGTGATGTCATTACAATCATTATGATTTTCATAAACCTTATTTATTAGTGTCTCTACTTTTGAAATTTGATAATTACTAGTACAAGGCGTAGGTAAGCAACATTTGCATGCTACAAACCACTTTTTCAGTTCCAACAACATGATAAGTTAATTGCTCTACGAATTTCCATTGCAACCCAAATGCTACAGTTTTCAGATCCTCCTCCTCTATAAGACAATACGCATCCTTCTATAGATGATCCCATCCCCACTCATCACCGTCAAATCGGCATTTTATTTTTGTGACAAGCAATGGCCATCACATAAAGATAGTTATTGGTGTTAACTCCCAAATTAGTAACCTATTAGGTGAAACTGGGCTTTATAAGTGATATTGGAGACACTTCAACCTATCTAGTCTTAATGGCGTATAGTGCAGATGTGGCTATTGTTTTCCCTAGATTGTTACATATGATATCAGAGCCACCTAGTACAGCCAGCCATATAATAATGAAGTACTGCATGACATGGCCTTGATGAGGATGCCAGGAGTCTAAAGGGGAGGAATTTGTAACACTCCAGCACATTGGATATACGGATAATCACATAGAGTGGGTAGGTTATAAAGATAGTCATCGATGCTATAAGAGGAGGAGTACGTAACACTCCAGGCCCACACTGGAAATATGAATAAATCACATAGAGTGGGTAGGTTATAAAGATAGTAATCGGTGCTAAGTCCTACATTGGCTACTTGATAGGTAAAAATGAACTTTATAAGCGATACTAGAGAAGTTTCAAATTGACAAGTCTTTTTGGAGTTATAAGAGCACTCCCAATGACTCTTGTAAAATACACTTTTCTTTAAAATATAAAGAAAGATGGCCAAAAGTCCCTTCCATTGGATTATTTATCTATTCTATTCTATTTTACATTTAGCTACAGTAAATCCTCTACATGTAGAGGTAACTATTCATTCCTCTAAACAATTTTTTATTATTTATCTCTCATTTCATCCTCTTTCCTTTTTATCTTATTTTCATTTTAACCATTTTATCACTTTGCACAGGCCCCACTCTATTATCTCTCATCTATTCTCTAGCACTCCGTTTATAGTCCCTTCGACTTTTATGCATGCAGAAGTTTTGATATTGTTAATAATAAAGGCAGATATTTTTTTATCGTTTTACTCTTTTTTTTAAGTAATTTAAAATATTACATTATACATAAAAAAATATTGCAAATATAGGATGTATAGAGAAATATTTGAAATATATGATGTGTAGAGAATATAATATTTGAAATAAATAAAAAAGATTAAAAAGTATAATATTTAAATGACAAAGAAAAAATAGATAAGCTGATGTATGACGTATTGTAAAAATCAGTATATAAAAAAGAAAAAGTGGGTTTTGATGATGTATTTTAAAGGCTAGGATAAAGAAGCCATTGGGAGTGCTCTAACAAACTATGGCTAACACTTTCCCTAGATCATCCCCCTACTTGAAGCTAATGTTAACCATGACCCTAATACTTCTAATCACAAGTAATCCCAAATTACAAGTACAATCTCAAAATAGAGCTTTACCAAAAACCAAAAAACAAAAAATTGCCTTCAACCAAGACCAGAATGATAAAAGAGCAAAACTTTGCACAAGATAACGTATGGTTGTACTTTCATGTTCAGACGATATGGGAAAGAGCAGGAAAATAGAGAAAACTAACATCCACAATCATGCTAGAGACCATCATTCAGTTGGGGTGTTTCTTTATCTATTTAAGGGAAGTTTCACAGATTTGTATGCCTAGGTTCATGGCCACAATAAGCCACTTAAGTTGGAGATAGAGATTAACAAAAATATAATCGAAGGAGGTGTGTGGCAGGCTAAAAATTATTATAGATAAATATGTTGACAGGAAAGAGTCAATTGTAGATAGAGATAAACAAAAGAGGAGTGCTACAGCCACAAAGGGATTACAAAAAAGTAATCCCACAAACTGACATGACTTCATGTGATCCGTCAAATCTGCTTTATAATAAAAGTAACTTTACAATCTGATAAACCACATAATGCCACGTCAGTTTGTAAGATTACGTTTGTGTAATCACTTTGTGGCTAGAGTATTTCTCTAAACAAAAATATACTCGAAGGGGGTGTGTGCCAAGCTAAGAATATTATAGATAAATATGTTGACAAGAAAGAGTCAATTGCAGATTCATACCTTAATCGCCGATAACCACAAGTAACAAGTTTGTATTAAATAGAAGGGTCTCAATCTAAATCTCCATCATCTAATGCGTAATCTATCAAATATGCCCAAATGCACTAGGCTAGACTTGAGATTTATATTTATTTTAAAGGATATTAAAGGTGCCACATTCAGCAATAAAGAAACAGAACAGTTGAGGTCTTTTCCAGTACCAGTTGTAAGACATACTAAATTCCCTAGAAATATTTAACCCACCTTTCCTTCTTAAAGAGTTGGAAGCAAATTTAGACCTAAGATCTTATCACCATAAACCAAACTTCTAGAGTCAGTGTTGTCACATGAATTTCGAATTGAACCCATCATTGGATTTTTTTACTTTATTATGAGTCATATTTCTATAAAGATTTTTTTCTCTCTGTTTCCGTTCCTGATTATTATGTCTTTTCATTTTCCTTTGGTTCAGCAGTAAAAAATTCTGGGCAACTGGAGACCTAATTGTATTTCCAACAAGTCTACTGATTCAGGTGAAAAGTTTGTACTAGGTGTTCATGCTAGCATGTGATTCCCCCTCTGCTGGTAAAAGTTTTCTCTTCACTTCTAAAAATATTAAACAAAAGAAAAAAATTCTTTATTATTTACTTTCAGTATTTATAGAACACAAAAACAGGATGTGATACAGAGAACTAAGCTTAATGACAGAAGGAGGTCTCCTTACAGTAAGTATAAGATCACAGCCCGCAAGAAAGAGATCCAAGGCAGATAGAAAAGGCTAATAAGAGCTTCCTACAGTTGCGGATAAGACTATGAATTCAAATTGAGTTACTTACCCGTGCTGCAGCTTTTTTGTGAGCATGGTAAGTGGGACCATCTTTATATTCTCCATACCAATAGTATGTCCTTGATCTTTGATCGTATAGAACACCTCCTCCATGGGCTTGAATGGGGTTTCCATCAGTGTCCAACCAGAGTCTCCCCGGATAATAGTAAAAGCTATCATTCCCAGCATCCCTCATTGGATCTATGGCAGTTTTCTGATCAGGAAAGAATATATTTCTAAGTTGTGAATTCTCGTCGAGAAATTCATCGATTAGTGTGGTTGGCCGCTTAGGTCTTCTTTTTGCTGCACGTGGAGATCTCTTTCCCTTTGGTGGGGGAATGTGAATATTTTCTTCTTCGACCTCTACAAGTTCACGGAATTGTGGGTGCTGGCTCATGTGCAATTGGATCTCTCCACCCACCTCATCCTTGTGGCGAGCAAGGGAGTATAGATGAAGCATAAGAAGACATCCCACCAAGCTCCATATCACAGCAGACGTTGAACATCTGCCCCCTGCATTGCAACGGAAAGTGGTTGGTTTCCCGTATTTGTTCTTGATCCTCATTTTCTCTTTCTTTTTTATTTATCTCCAAGATGATGCTGCAATTAAGATATTGCAACCTACGGAGATACAATAAGTCCGACCAAATATGAGTCAAAACCTTGCTGATCTATGTCATTTTGGTGGCGTAAAAATTCTATTTCTTTCTTGAAAGTGCAAGAAAAAAAAATCAAAAGCAAGAATGTGATAAATAAATCGATTACAACGGAATCCACATTAAAATTAGAGTAAATTCGATTGGAAACAGTTCATATGCAATACACTTATTTTTGGATAAGTTCTTGTGCAATAATAACAACGTTATAAACACAACAGTTTATTGCTAATGGTCCAATTTATAAATCTGAATAAAACTCGATCCCCACTTCATGTATCCCATAATTTTACACCCACAACGTTTTCTCTCCCCCCCTCTCCTTCCCTTTTCACTTGACGAACTAATGTCAAAGGATGAACCAATTCACAGTAACTAAAGCGATTCCTGGTTATGTAAAGGCTAATTAATCAGAAGATAGTTGTCTCTCTGCCAGTAAAGCAAGTAGTACGCAGCCAGATATTCATACCTTTCGCATAAAATGAAACCAAAGGATCTAAAGTTCAAAAATCAAACAAAAATCAGCGACCACAGCATATCACATAATAATTGGCACACTCCAATTGAAATTCGCTAATACACTTCAAGCCACAAAATAATAGAGATGCTCAAAAAGTTCAATTCAGCTGAACCATACCTCATTTCACAGACAGAATCAACAAAATATTCAAAGATAAACACAGTCTCATGCATTAAATGTTGCTAACAGTACGTTTATCAAACAACTTACCTGCGAACACACGAACCACGAGTGCAGCTAAATTCCCAGACATGGATTTAGACTCTAGCGCCTCCAATAGTATGAGAAATCAGAACACCAAAGCAACACACAACGGAGTTCATTAAATCATACACTGATCCCACAAGCCCATCAGACAGATTCTACCAGGTCCCGGAACACTGTTCAAGGGTCACGGTGAAAATTTTTTTTTGGGGTTGGGGCTGTTCAAGCTTAGCTTTTTTTGTTGAATTGGATCTGAGTCTAAGGTCGATGATGATGTATGACCGGCGACCAACGATACTATCTACGTCGCTGTTTGTGTTTGGGCTTTGGAAGGTTCTGTCGGATGGATGGATTTATCTGGAAGGCTTGTAATGGATTATAGAGTAATTTCTTCGCTCAGTCCATTCCGTATTTATTATAAGATTTTAAGTTTTTAATCCTTTTTTTTTTTTATTCCGTATTATTATTATTACAGTTGAATACGGACAAAGATAACCAACCACAACGCTAAAACCTTCATTTATATGAAGCTATTTTTTAGGGAAAAAAAATTACGAATTAATTTACTTTAAAAAAATCGCACTCTTAACTTTTTATTTTAAATTACATTTATCCACGAATAATTTTAATTATTTTTTTAATTCAAACATTTAAGCCAAAAATATTCAAAATTAATAATATTAACTAGTATATTAAGAAAGAAAATGATGACCTTACTACAAGTTTTACTAGAAAGGTATAAATTTCATGTAATTGGTAGTAAATCACCAATGTAATAAATATCGGTTATCAAAGGATGATGAATTCTTCTAATGCAAAAAAATTAATAAATAGATTTTTTAGTAAAATAATAATTAAAAAGATAATAGATTAGACTGATCATGTATTATTTTATAAATAATAATTCTACTTAACATCCCACACAGTAAACCCCTTTTAGTTTTTTTTCTTTTTTTTTCCATAACAAGTATGTGATGTATGGATGATAAGTAGAATAATTCAATTAATCTATTAGAAATAAAGTTAAAAAAATTAAATTATATATAGTGTGCGGTGTGCAATGTGGGATGATGAGCGCGCATCATGACCCTTTTATAAAACCTATATAGTAAACTTGTAGTGAGCTTTACTACTCATCATTACCACACACCACACTTATTTTTATTTATTTTTTATTTTTTTAATAATTGTTTTATAATAATTTTTATTTTATTTTTTAAAATTAATTGAGTTCTTCTACTCATTATCCATACCACACATTTGGCAAGAGAAAAAAAATTAAAAATTAAGAAACTATGTGTGGCGTGTGGTGTGAAGATGATGAGAAGAATTTTTCAACTTGTAGCAATTGCGACATTATTCAGTTAAGAATAATAAAATGAAGGATGTAAAGAGTTATGAGTTCTTCTAGGGAGCAGCCACTATAGCGGTACACACATTGCACACCCTACGTGATTGCTGTTATTTTTTTTTAATGCAAAACGTGTGTTTTACTAGTTTTACGATTTTGTTTTCTTCCCCAATTCGAATTTGCCCCGAGCGAAAATAACTCCTCCCTCGCCCGCATCGTGTCCTTCCTCTGCCCACCGCCACCGGCAATGCCGTCTCTCTGTCCAGCAACACCAAGTGACGTTCCTCCGTCTGCACAACGCCGCTACCCAGCTCTCCTCCCTCCCCATCGCCCGCCCATCTTCTTTTGTTCCTCCCCCCTCCCCTGCGTCGCCCCCCACCCCCACCACCCGTGTTGCCCATCCTAAGGTGGGGAGGGAAAACTGGATTGAAAACGAAAACCATAAGAGGAGAAAGTGGGCTTATGGGAGAAGAAAATCGTGCGACCTGAGGAGAACTCCAAAACTAACCAAGTGAGAGGGAGGCATGCGGAGGAGCCAAAGGCTGGGCGGCGATCATAAGTGGTTAGGCAATGTGGAAAAAAACTGAGAGAAAGAGAGAGTGGCAAGAGAAAAAGAGACGTGAGAGGTAGAGAAACCGGGGAACACGATTGGCGAGAGTTTACCGTGAGGAGAAACGTCGAGCCTAGGGTGTACTGCCTGCATCTTCTGGTTACATTGGTGATTCACGACTACTCCGTCATGGGTCTAGAGCCGGATCAACTGGTGGCAACATGAGTATTTTTCTCTGTTTTGGTAGAGAAACATAGAACACTCCCTCTATAAATTTTTGGTCACTGGTACGATGGAGATTAGGAGTTACAATGATGGTAGTCGGTGCAAGTCCGCAGGGAAGCGTTTCACGGCAGAGACACGATGAACGGTGGCAAATGGCTGGCAACTTATGTCACTAGCGGCGGAGATGCAGAGCAGAAAAAAAAAATAACAAAAAAGCTTGCTATGTTTTCGGGGCTTAAAACAGAGGGCCGCTAGTAATGGTTTCCAGTGACTTGGTGACAGTGGTGTTAGGTACACGTTGAGGTGGCTTAGGTTGCTTCCCGAATGTGGAGGCAGCTGCTAGTACGAAGAACTGAGTGGCTGAGTAGTGGCTACGGTGTATGAGATGCGCGGAGGAGCTTGGCAGGGAAATTTCAGTTTCTTGTGGGCTGGGCAGTGACAATTACACGACGGCTTTGAGAGGAGGGAGGAACAAAAGAAGGTGGGGGGCGACGCGGGGGGGAGAGGAAGAAAATAATTTCATCTGTTGTGAACTGAGTATGAGAGAGGGAAACGCAATGCCCTGATCGACACATAAGGTGTGCGATGGGATGTAGCCAAACAGTGGCTGATCTTAAGATTTTTTTCAAGAGTTATTGAAAGAACGACCCATCTGATTTGGTTGTGCATCAAAGTTTGCGCTCCAATGACTTGTTTTCTACTTACCATGCAAAGAGATCTTTGGAGAGAATGAATATGTTAAATAATTGAATGTTTCTGAGAGGAGTATGTGATCTAGATTAATATTTGTGAGTGGCATCGCACCACCGTAATTTGTTTGATGAATGTCATTCATTTTATTGATATTACTAAAACATCCATCATTAATATAGAAAAACGTCAATACAAATCAAGCTTCGAGCAATACTACTTGCTTAATAATATTTGGCACACAGTGCCGCCATAGTACAATATCATCAACTTCTATGCATTATGAATGACGAAATTTGCCTCCCTGCCTATATTATTTAGATCAACTCAGTTCAGTCTAATTTTAAACTGAGTCTAACATCCAAACACTCAACTCTCAAATTACTAAACTCATATCAACTCAAAACCTCCTTACACATGGGACCCACAACCTTTTTCAACTCAACACATCTTTATACGTAAGACCCACAACATTTTTCAATTTCTCATAAATAGTACTAAACTTATATTAACATCCAGACACATCTAAACTCATTTTAGATGGATCCCACATAACTCACTCCATCTACTCAGCTCACTACTATTCATAAAGAATACAGGTCAACTCAACTCAACTCAGATCAATATCCAAACGCAGCCTTAACAGCTCATCTTGAACATCATCAAAAGAAAGAGGGTGATCTCAAGTAGCCAAAGAGAATGAAGTGGTAAAGGGAGAATAACAAAGGTGTAAACTACTTATTATAAAGGAGATGAGATCAACATCCTCAATTGGTTAGCCTACAGCTGCAATCACATGAGGTAGTTGGTGCAATCGAGTTTGACAAGAATGACTTGGGTGAAGTTGGGAAAGGAGTGGGAAATCATGAAGAGAAAGGTTTAAAGGCATAGGCTAGTGGCTATTGATATCATGAAAAGTTTGGAAAGAAAAGGGTGACCAAGATGATTTACTCGTAAGTCTATCCTTATATTTATAGTGACTCGACACAACTTTATTATGTTACATATGAATTTGGATTTCTACAGGTAAGGATAAGTATATACATATGATGATAACTACATGTAAACACTTAAATGATATCACTTAGTTGAAGGAGAGAAGACAATGAAGGTAAGTTGTTTGATGAAAGTTCTCAGTGATCGTGAGTCTGTGACACTGCCTCTTATTTATATAATGGGGTACAATTATACAAGATGTATATTACCGTTAGAGAGAGTAATGTATACATGGTAAGTGTTAGCGCTAAGATATACATAGTCGCTTTACAAAGGCAAGTACTAGCTGTTGCTTGTGAGGGAGATTCCATTTGAGTACTCAGGTTGGTCTTTAGGCATTGATAGTGTTGTAGCAGTTGGGTGTGAAGTTACCATAGCAGAGGATGCTTCATTTGGTTAGTGCTACAAATTTGATAATTTTGCCGTTGGTGTTTGAATACTATCAATACACCCCCACAAACTATGCCAAGTTACAAGAACAAGTTTGGTACGAAGATCAAAATGCATAGGGCAGTCAAGTGGTTTAGTGAGAAGATCAACAAGTTGCATAGATGATGGGACATGAGGGGTATGAAGCAGACCAAGAGCTACACATTCACAGACGTAGTGGTAATCAATCACGATATGTTTGTTGTAGACATGAAAAACAAGGTTAACTGTCATGTAAAGAGCGCTGAGATTATTGCAAAGTAATAGTGGGGAAGTCGATAACTTGACACCCATGTCACAAAGGAGAAATGAGATCCAAGTGTGCTCAGTAGTAGTTTGAGCCATCACTCTGTATTAAGCTTCAGAACTTGAGCGAGAGATAGTGTGTTGCTTTTTGGCATACTAGAAAATGCAGTTGCTATCAAGAAATACATCGTATCCGGTGGTGGGACCCCATGTGAGAGGGCACCCTGCCCAATCTGCATTGGAAAATGTATAAATATCAAGTGTAGATTTTGAGCTAAAATGAAGACCAAGTTCCCCAGTACCTTTTAATATCTAAAAAATGCATTTGACCATTTTAAAATGGACTTCTATATGAGAGTACATAAATTGAGAAACAAAGTTAACACTATAGAAAAGATTAGGACGAATAAGAGTAAGGTATTAAAGGGCACCCATAATACTACGATAATGGGCATGGTCAAGAAAATGGTTTGTAGAGGTAAGGCCTTTGGTCTTGGTTATCATGTGAGTACCCACGGGTTTACAGTCAGTCATTTGAGCACATTTTAAAATATCGAGGGCATATTTGGTTTGAGATAATATGAGACCATCAGGGGTCGGGGTGATTTGAATACCCAGAAAATAGTGAAGACAAGATCTTTCTTGGAAAATTGACTTCGAAGAGTCGAAATAAACTCGTTAAGAAAATCAGTGAAGGAACCAGTGAGTAAAATATCATTAACATACAGTCGTAATATAAGACAACCACGAGATGAATGATAAATAAATAGAGAGGAATCAATAGTGCTACAAATAAGGCCATAAGAAGAAACCTACTGAACTTATCAAACTATACACGTGGCACTTGTTTTAAATCATAGAGAGTTTTATTTAACTTACAAACATGAGAAGAGTGAGTTCGGTCGATAAAACCTGGAGGTTGTTCCATGTAGATGGATTCGTGGAGATCACCATGGAGGAAGGCATTATTGATGTCCAACTGGCGAATGTCCTATCGGTTGATCAGGGCAAGAGTGATTAGGCAACGGGATGGGTAAATCAGTGACTAGAGGGGAGATAACAGTGGGTGGGATAGGAGAGATTAGGCAACGGGATGGGTAAATCAGTGACTAGAGGGGAGATAACAGTGGATGTAGGTTGAGCTGGGGGGGGGTAACCCAAATGTCAAAAATGGAAAGAGTCGGCTCAAGAGGGTGGTGGCAGTTGAAGGTTCGTAGGTTATTTATAAGGAAATGTATGTTCATCAAAGACAGCATGATGATAAATGTAAGTGCGACAAGTCAGAGGGTGATAGGGACAAGTCGGAGGGTGATAGCACTTATACCCACGATGCTTATCATTGTGGTCCAAAAAGGCACACGGTAAGGTTTTGGGGTAAATTGTTTTTTGTTTGATGTCCCAAGTGTAGGGATAGCATTTGGAGCCAAACACACGCAAGGAACAATAGTCAGTATAAGTCCTATAAAGTTTGAAAAAAGGTGATTGCAAATCAAGAGTGGTAGTGGAAAGCCGATTAATTAAAAAGGTAGCTAGAGCAAATGCTTTAACCCAAGAATATTTCAGAACACCACCGTGGACATCGTCATATCAAGTTCACGAATGGTACAATGATGACATTTGACAGTGTCATTCTGTTAAGGGGCATGGGGACAGGAGAATTGGTGAATAATACCTTATTGTTATAAATGAGAAGCAAACTTAGTGTTAGCAAATTCACCACCCTTATTAATTTGGAAAATTTTATTTTTTTATTGAATTGAGATTTAACATATTTTTCAAAAAGTAAAAATGTGGAGAAAAATCATATTTTTCTCGGAGGGAATAAACCACATATATTTAGAAAATGTATCAACCAAACATGCATGGTAATGAGATTTCCCAACAAAAATAACAGGGGCAGGACACCAGTCACAATAAACCTTATCAAATACAACATGAGTTAAACTAGAAGAGAGTAAAATAGAAAGTTTGCTCAATTTGCCTAATTTACAATTTTCATAAATAGAATGAGTTTTATCGGAATTAGTAATTTGAATAAGTCCTTTGGATTTGAGAGCTTGGAGAGCAGATGACTGAGGGTGTTTCAAATGTTGGTGCCACACTTCTTCAGAGATAGTCCGGAAACGAATGGAGAAATGAGCTTCATAAGGGGATGATAAGGTGTAAAAATAACCCTTTCGTCATTCGGTCATGAGGATGCAGTGGGTCTCCCATTCCTTAACAACAAAACCAACACCATAAAATTCATAATTATAGGAATAATCATTAATAAGTTGCTCAATAGATAAAAGGTTTTTCGCTAGGGCCAGTACTAAAAGCACATATCGCAATTTAATTCTAATAGTACCATTATTTATATACGTGTCACCAACATGTGTAATAGCATGAGGCATCCGATTGAAACCAAGCTTTCACACAATTTGTTGAACGTCCGTAGGTGATCTGCAAGTGGAGTTGTGGGTTCCTTCCTTAGGTAAGTCAGTTGTTGGGTTAGATGAGACTCCTGCTCCTAGATTCGTGTGCGTACGCTGCCTTGAGTGTAACCCAAACTTGGTGGGCTAAGTCTAAGCTAATGAGGAGACCAAGGGCCTATTCTGAGAGAGTGCAAATAATTCACCCCCATAGCAATCAGCCAGATTTGTGCTACTGGAGAAAAGCTATGGTGGGTTATGATTTACTAGAACCAAAGGCTATGTCGATAGGGATTTCAAACTGTGGGGGTGCCAAAGTCTCAATTAGGAGATGTTCCACTAGGTCTTGGCTCTTAGCCAAGGCCAATATTTGCTCACACTAGAGTGGGTAGTTGCTGTTGTTGAGACATAAGGTAAAAAAGTCACCCATGTTCAGAGCTATGGTGATCATGGGAGGAAGACTCTTCACTCACACGGGCTTTGGTACCATAAAGACAATGATAGTAAATTGTTTGATGAAAGTTCTCAATGATCATGAGAGTGCCGACAGTCTATTATGCTTATTTATATAATGGGGTACAATTATACAAGATGTATATTACTGTTAGAGAGTAATCGATACATGGTAAGTGCTAGAGCTAAGACATACATAATCGATTTAAAAAGGCAAGTGCTAGCCGTTGCTTGTGATGGAGATTCCATTTGAGTGCTCGGGTTAGTCTTCAGGCATTGATAGCGTTGTAGTCGTTGGGTGTGAAGTTACCATATCAGAGGATGCTTCATTTGGTAAGTGCTCTAATTTTGATAATTTGGCCGTTGGTGTTTGAATAGTGTCAATAGGAGACTGATCTTTTGTAAGATCATTATCTTCAATAACAGCACAAACGTGATATTGAGTCTTATCTTCAATAGAAGCAATTTCTTGGATAGCAAGTAGGTTAGCAACAACAGGTTGTCTTTGTTAAAAAAATAAATGGAAATTCAACATTTCTCTTGCAAATATTAAGTCATGTTATTTATGGTTTAAGAACACGTTGAAGTGTTATTTTATCACATATTATATATTTGTATGTGAAAACATGTATTTTGTACCATCAAATGATCATCACAAGGGTTTAATGTGTTGGAGTAGAGTCGGAGTCGGTACATCTCTACCTTCAACTTTGCCTCTGACTTTGAATTTGAATTTTTTGGTTAAAAAAACTCCGACTCCGATTCTGATTTATCAGAGTCGAAGCGGAGCCAAAAGGGAGTTAGATTTTTAGATTTTTACTCAGCCCTAGTCAGAAACAATACATTTTGATCTGGAAGACAAAACGAAACGACATCGTTTTCATTCAAAAGAGGCTTGATATTTTTGCCCCATTGCACCATCTAATATTTAAGGATATCAATTTTTTACACGAGCCAACACATGAACATGAAGCAGATGGGATAGAATCAAGCTTAATTTGATCATGATCCGTTCGACCCAAAAGTAAATTGATCAGGTTAAGAATTATGTCATTTTCGAGTCGATTCATAAGAGTTATTCCACCTAATATAACTAATTAATTACCATTGTTTATTATAAAGTGGGATATGAAAATTAATATACTTTAAATAAAAAAAATCGAATTTCCAAAATATAAGTATAAAATAATGAATTATATAACAATTTAATCCACCATTCTAATTATTGGTACGAGTATTTATTAAAAAATCTAGAGATTTTTCATTTAATAGTTGAAATTAGAATGGTGTCTTCATAATTGATAATTTTGGAAAGTTTCCAATTATGTAAAACTTAGGAATTATTCATTTAAATATGTTTGGGAATAATTCATTTGATAATTTATAATGGAAAATATATTCACTTCATCAATAATTAATCAATTATTATAAAAATACACTAATTATTGATAGGATCCATAACTTTTTTAATTTTTATAAAAAACTAAAATCATATCATCTTGCTTATACATCCAAATATATCTCACAATGATACACACTTTTTTAAATTCTATTCAAATATTTTAATTTAAATTATTTTATTACTATTATTAACAGAATTATCAATGCTCCAAAAACCTAAACCAACCTTAACCTTTTTCATCCAACAGTTTTAAACAGAATTCTACCTAAAATGATTGGAAATCATGAAAGAATATTAATGTTAAGAGTGGCTCTACGGAATCGACGGGGATTCCGACAGTATTTTTATTTTTATTTTTTATACAGTTTTTAATATTTTTAAATATTTTTTTTAAAAAAAATTTATAACATATTTAAAAATATATTTATTTAATTATTAAATTAAAAAAAAAACATTGTCCGGAATCTCCATCGGAAGAGAATCATTTTTCTAATATTAATAAATAAGAAAATAATTTACACACAACATTTTTAATAACATTTTCACAATTATATTTTAAATGAAAGGTATTTTTATAAAATATCTTATAAAAATAATATTATTTTATAAAAATAT
This sequence comes from Juglans cinerea, assembly GCA_961763995.1. Taxonomy (NCBI): domain Eukaryota; kingdom Viridiplantae; phylum Streptophyta; class Magnoliopsida; order Fagales; family Juglandaceae; genus Juglans; species Juglans cinerea. Next base: position 30,160,252 of record CAUIVZ010000010.1, read on the forward strand.
TTTTATTTAATAACATTATTATATGATATATTGTTAAATATATTATATGTATATTATTACTCAAATAAATAAGATATGATGTGACACGCGACGTATTAGACCCAAACTTCGTCACAACTCAGAGGTTATGACAGGTTCATCTCATCATTATAATTTTTTAAAATTTTAATATAAAATAAAATAAATAATTCAATTTTTTTAAATTTTAAAATAATAATAATATTAAAAAAATATATATTCTAACAATATTTTATTTAACTTTTAATTTTTTTTCTCGACTCATCTCATTTTATTTTTAAAAACAAAAGAGACATTTGTAATCTCTGAATCTGACCTTGTTTATTTTAGGGCTTTATTGTTTTCACAATTATTTTCATTTCATTTTATCTACTTATTATAATTTTTTTAAATTTTTACATAAAATAAAATAAAATAAATATTTTAATTTTTTCAAATACTAAAATAAAAATAATATTAAAAAAATATATTCTAACAAAATACTTTATTCAACATAACTTTTATCTCATTTTATCTGTTAAAACAAATGAGGTTTTAGGCTCGTTTAGATAGTGAGGTGAGATGAGATGGTTTTAAAGAAAAATTAAAAAATTAAATAAAATATTATTTTTTAATATTATTATTTTAAGATTTGAAAATGATAAATTATTTATTATATTTTATATAAAAATTTTAAAAAATTATAATAATGAAATCGGTTGCAATGAGATAAGAATGAAACATTTTCACCATAACCTTCTCTACGACTAAACGTGGCAAAGAGAAGCGCGTGGACCAATGAAGGCTTAGCAATATGTCTTCCCTTCCCTGCTCTTTCTATTGGTACGTTTCATCCACTCGCTATTTAGGCATTATATTTCCACTTCTCCGGAATCTCTTTCGCTGATTGGTTGGTGCTGGCGAAAGTCTATCAGATTGGATCCTGGCTGCACGCCTCTTAACTTTACCAATTATTCGGAGTCGCCGGGATTCGTTGTTAAAAATCTATGGAGAATTCAGTGTGACAAACAAAGACGACGTCGCTTCGTAGTTCGGTCTGCAAAATAGTAAATAGTTGATCAGCGTGATTCTGAATCCTTCCTTCTGTCTCGCATCGCATCTTGTACAAGAAGAAGAATAATTTCCCAAAGGGTCAAATTGCAAACAGAGACTCGCGTAGATCCATTTCTCTGATCATCAATGGGTTTGTGGGAAGCCTTTCTCAATTGGCTCCGAAGGTTAGCTTTAGCTCCCCCCTCCCCTCTCTCCCTCTCGAAATCTTGATTTCCTTTTTCATCCCAAAAGTCACATTTTCATATTTTGTAGTATAAATATGAAGATTAGATCAGAGGTCGATGTTTCTTCGTTGGAATCCCTGATTTGTATTGTTTAATGTGTTCCGACTGTAGGTTTTTCCTTCCGCGTAATGATTGCAACATCTCATAGATGTCTTTCTGGTTTTCTTCGTTATTTTTTTTTTTGTCTCCAACTTCAAGAATCATAGTGGAAAATCATTCACTTATTCATATTGATTTTTTTCCTATGTAACTTTCTAATGCTTTATTTGGTGATTGAGTAAGAGCATTATTAAAACGAAATATGCTGAACCTGGGATTGTTGAATTATATTCAAATATTACTCTTGGGCATTAGCTGCTCAGAAAATTATGTTTCCTAAATGACACAATGGATATTCGATGAAATATGAATGAAGCTATAGATTTAGCGGTATTATACATCGGCACTAGTAGACCACGATATTCATATGATTAGCGACTGCGAGAATTTTCTGATTAGCTCGGTTTCCAATCAATAAAGACAGTAATTGGTCATGCCTTCTGGCCATCCTATACAATTATTAACATCTGTATCTTCCTTTTTTCTCTCCCATTTTTTTTTTAAAAAAAAAAACTCCAGAATCCAACACGCCAAAATTGCACCTTCCATTGCTCACTAAATCACTCATATGGCTTGTGACCTAACCATCCTTGCAGGGATACGCATCCCATCCATGAACTCTAAGTTGACCCAATCAACCCATACAACACCATCTTATATACCCACCACCCAAGGATATTCTTTTTTGCTGATTTTCCAAGTCATACATTAAAAAACCCTTATCCCCAAGTAACCACCACTTTAAAGATGTGCAAACACCTCACTTACGTATATGATAGTTAAACTCCTCCCAAACCACCCATAGGTAATCTTTGGAGCGAATAATTTTGCACGTTGACCTTAAATAGAAATCTTTGTCTTGTGGAGCATTTGGCTGCCATTTGAATTTGGTAATGTCTTATGACAAGAATATTTGGAATCTTAAAGTCTGCTATTAAATTTTTCTGAGTGACCTTGGTTGATCATTCGCTTAGAATGAGTGGGCTTACTCAATTGTTATGTGATTGCAGCCTCTTTTTCAAGCAGGAAATGGAGCTATCTTTGATAGGACTTCAGAATGCTGGAAAGACATCACTTGTAAATGTTGTCGCGGTACGTAATCATCATATTGAGCTTGTATTAGTATTACTACTTCTTGTATCTCGGGGTTTATTCACTGAAATTCTGATTGTTGGTGTTGCTTCTAGACTGGTGGATATAGTGAAGACATGATCCCTACGGTGAGTGGCCTTTTAAATGGAGTTGTGCCCTTTTTTAATTTTACGAGTGGAGGATATACTTTTGCCAAAAGCTTGTATTTCACTCTCTCAGTCAATGCTATTTCATTCTCTTACAGTTATTTTCTTGTTGGTGGTTAAATGTATCTACCGATGCTATTTGCAGGTAGGATTTAATATGAGGAAGGTGACAAAAGGAAATGTCACCATAAAGTTGTGGGATCTTGGAGGTCAACCTAGGTTCCGCAGTATGTGGGAGCGATATTGTCGTGCAGTTTCTGCTATTGTGTATGTACAAATTTTATTTCCATCTTAGTTGACTTAATGTGTTGAATAAGATAATATTTGGTTTCAAATGCATACCTTATATATGTTTCTTCCTTTTATTATGGCTTTCTATTTATGTCTGGTTTGGATATCCATGGATGCTTTCTTGTGCAGTTTTCTATCAAATCTCATACTAATACAGAAGATTTTCAATATCAGTAAATAATTTTAGATTTTCAAATGTTTACACCTTGTTGATAGGGATGACAATATGTGACATGACCTGTGAACCCAACATGAAACTAACGGGTTTGGGTTTGATATAAATGGGTTCGGGTCAAAACAGTTGACCAATTAAGAAACGATTAATAAACGGGTTAACCCGCTTAACTCGAAATTAACCCACAATAACCTGTTTAAATTTTATTTCAAAATCACTTAGAAAAAAAAATTATTTAAAAATTACAATTTTATTTTTGTTGGGTTGTAATAATGATATTTCTCAATATGCTTATGTTTTTATTGTTGAGATTGTAATTCTGGGCTTATGCTCATATTTGTTATTGTTGGATTTGTAAATTGGTTTTATTATAGATTAAAATCTAAAAAATATTGATATTTTTTTGTTAGTAAATAGTCTTATTATTATTTTTTTAGATATTGTGACTACTAATAAATATAGATTTAAGCTTTTATGTTAATTACGTCAAATGGGTTATGTATCGATTCATTTTGAATTAATTATTAAATGGGTCAAAACGGATCAAAACGGGTGACACAACATGACCCTTTATTTAAATGGGTCATGTTAGGATTTGAAGGTATGACCCGTTTAGCTTAATGGGTCTTGTTCGGGTTGAGCCATATAGTCGAATGTCTATGACTTAACACGACCCGTACATAACCCGCGAACACGAATTGCCAACCCTACTTGTTGATATTCAAGTCTTTGTTTTATATAACGTGAAAATACCATATTAGAGAACCCCTAGGGGTTGGCTCAAGTGGTAAAAACCTTGGTCTTGGTGGTATGCTCCCTCCAGGTCTAAAGTTTGAATCTTCTTAGGTGCAAACAATTTCTAGGGACCATTAGACTAGGGGATTTTCTCCTTGAATTACTCGAGGTGCACTTGGGGGAAATTTCTTGCCATGGGCCTGTGCACCCTTGGGATTAGTCGAAATGCTGTTCTCGGACACTCGGTCCAAACAAAAAAAGAAAGAAAATACCATATTAGAGTCTCAGAGGTAGTCTCCGCATTAAATGCTTGTGATACTTTGGAGCTTAGCTTTATTAGACCTATTTCTCTTGGTAGCAATATACAGTAATAGATATTATGGAAGCTCAGAATAACGTATAATTTTGAAACTAAAGTGGTATGGCGAAAACTTTATTAAGGGGACTTAATACATACAACCATGCATGCTTGCATATGTACAGTTATACATGCACGCTTCCATTTATCTTGGGTGGTCTCGATTTGAGAAATTCTGGAGATTCTAAAAGTTCTAATTGAAATAGATATTAGTACAGAATGTTTAAATATAAGAAATTATGTCTTCTACGTTATTGTTGAGTGGAGGGGATAAAATATCCCAGGCCCATAAAAGGTTTCCAAGCTCAGCCCAATCTGAGGGGATTCATCAGGAAGGAAGAAAGAGAGAAGGAAGGAGGGGACAAAGAGCTAAGGAAGGAAAATGGCGTCAGGAGGAAAAGTGGAGATGTGACGTAAAGAAGAGAAGATGGGATATAAGCAAGGGAGAAGCAAAGGATAAATGGGGGTTTTTCCATATGACTTTGGGGGGGACTTCTTCGACTTCAACTTCTTCAATCTCACGAGAGGGACTCCAGCGACGGGATCTCCATCAGAAGATAGGGCTTAGATCTCTATTATACAGCGAGGAGGAGAGACCATGAGAGACTATAAAATATGCCCTCCAAACGACCTGTGGACGTAGGCCCAATGCGAATCACGTAAATCTGTGTGTCCCCGTCTCTTATTTCCCTGCATTTATTTACTGCTCACCGCTATGTATGTATGCACTAATGCCGTATAGCCACACCAGACCACCGCCAAGGGCTCCGCACTACACTGATCGAGGCCTGAATAGTCTCAACGGGCCGGGAATGACTCTTTCTCCCATTCTGGCTTGTTGCGCTATTTTTAGGCGTTAACATTGAGCTTGTTAAATTTTTCATAGTTTAATCAATGTGCCCTACTATTTCAATGCTTGTATGTATGAATAGATGCATTTATATTTTTTTTCTAAGCCAAAAAAAAAAAAAGACAAAGAAGAAGAAGAGCAAGCGTGTGCATTTGATTTGTCAAATTATAACCTTTTGTTTCTCCTTTCTGCTATGTATCAAATTGCTATGCGATGTTGTTACTGATTGAAATGCTCGGATTGTCTCCATCAAAGCTATGTTTATTGAAACTGATGAGAAATTGAGTCATTGTGTGATACTCAATACAATGCTGAAGGCCAGTGGTCACCCAAATTCCTTGGAGTTGAGCTCTTTCCTTTTTGGAAGAACTTTCCATGAATTACCTTGGTTTCACAAATTGTTGTTGTATGAATTGTTGTCTTCACCAGTCTACGTTAGTATAGGATTGATAGTCCCGTGATAAGCAAAGTGTCTATCCAATTAATTCTTTAAGCATGAGATGGGATGGGTGCAATTACATGGAAGACACAAAAAACTTTAGAAAATTCTGAGGTTTAGCAGTATTGTTTAGCAGAGTTTCTACAGGTTCTGAGCTATAGAAATCCAAATATTCCGTTTGGTTTGCTTGTCATTCTATACTTTCACCAACAGATGTTGGCTATAATGCCTTTTGTTATTTAGTAAAGTTGCATTTGAGACTTTGCTTGTGTAATCTAAAATTTATCTCCAGGAAAATGTTTATTGATCATTAACCATGTTTTTTAATAAATCTCTGGTCAAATAAGTACTTTTAATGCCTTTTTGATCGAATAAGTAATACACCAGTGGTGTTAGTTCTTAATTTTCTTATGACTCACAAGTTTACAAGTTGCTATAACCTGATTGTTTCTGCAGCTATGTTGTTGATGCTGCTGATCCAGACAACGTGAGTATCTCAAGAAGCGAGCTGCATGATTTGCTGAGCAAATCCTCACTTAGTGGTATCCCGTTGCTAGTGCTGGGAAACAAGATTGACAAGCCGGGAGCTCTGTCTAAGCAGGCTTTGACTGATCAAATGTAAGACATTTACTTTGTGATGGGAACTTACTCAAGCAATATTCCAAGATGAGCCACTTTTGGGGTTAATGTTGAGATGATACAATTTCCATATATTAGTTTTTGCTAAAGAATTGAGGGCGAACATATAGTTTCATTACTAAAAATTGCATTGTGCTTTGCAGGGATCTCAAGTCAATTACTGATAGAGAAGTTTGTTGCTTCATGATCTCGTGCAAGAACTCGACAAACATTGATTCAGTAATTGATTGGCTTGTAAAGCATTCCAAATCGAAGAGCTGAGGTGGTTTTTTCTTTCTTTTTGGGTTTATTTTGGGGTTCTGTGTCATAATTTCTCTTTGGTGGTGGGTTTGTCTTTGATTGCTGATTGTTTTATTGCGGTATTTTCCTCTGAGATGTGTAAGCTACTATATATTTATTACATTTAGGCACAGCGTCCTGCCGAGCGAATCACGTACTGCATTGATTTTGCAGAAGGGAAGACGATAGGACAAGTCGTGACTGATAAACTAGAAGGGTGTGGGTGTAACTTCTCTTCATAAATTCCATGCCCCGCGTACCCTTTGAGCTATTATTAATCAATTTTAATTTTTTACAGAAAGAATACCTTCTACAAAGAAAAGAGGCCGGGTTTAGAAAAGCAACGCTCACGCTCACGCTCACGCTAAAACATGAGACCTAAATGTTTTTGCGGCGAAGGTTTTTCTCCTGAAAATGAGTTTGAGAAATAAAAGAACTTCCTTAATCAATGCAGGGATGAGAATATATGGATCCAACCATTTGATACGTTCGGCTTTCATCTAGTTGAAGTGGATATCTTAATCTTCTTGCAGCCAATCGGTACTCATGAGCGAATCCCGTCTGAACATTTGGATTCAAGCGTACATCATACTTATTTTGAGTTCCCTTGCGTATTAAACAAAAAGGGAAAAAACTTACTAAAAGATCAGTTCATACAAACAAGTCGGGAATTGCAAATGCCTACAAAAAAAAAAAGTCGGGAAGTGCAAACACCCAAACATAAGATTACATGGGATAACGCAAATCAAACCATTACATAGGTTTTCATATACTTGGTTGCGTTTGGATAATGAGGTATTTTTAGATATTATGTGAATAATAATGAAAAAACAATGATAGAATATTAAATAATAGTAAATAGTAATAATAAAATAATTAATAGTAGTGAAGCATTCTGGGAACACTCTATTATTATTTATTATTTTATTATTATTTTTCACTTACTTTTTATTACTATTCAATAATTTTTCATTACTATTCATAAAATGTCTAAAATCATCTCAGTATCCAAACGCAATTTTAATAAACCCAGCAGCCAGCACACCGCTTCATCGGCCTGAGGCCCTGAACGGTTACTCTATTTAAGAAAAAATCTTCTTCACAGCCTACTGTTGGTGGAAGCTCCAGCACACTTAACGTGCTGGGTTGAAAAAAAAAAAAACTATGTGAGGTGTGTGGAGAGTGCAATACACAGTAGGCTGATCTCTAGCATTGTTCCTCTATTTAAACGGTGGGTTAGGAACATTATGAATTTATGAGCATAGAAAAAGGGGCAGAGACGGTGCCAATGATACAAGTGGCAATATTGGCAAGCGCAAAGGAGCGAGCTGTTAGCAGCTTAGGGTTCGGTGTCTGGGCCTAGTTGAGGGGCTCATGTTATGTAGTCTTTTTAGCATTTTAGCTTGTGTTCATAGATGGGCTAGGAGTGTGTCCTTGGGCCGTAGCGTTATAGTGCTTTTGTTAGTTGGCCCATGGCCCTTTACGCTTTGGCTAGTTTCTATTTTCATGGAGTATATAGACGGTAGGTGGTAGTCTGTGGGGGATCATCTTGTACCTGGAAATCTCTTAGACTTGTTTGGTATTTTCATTTGGAAGAATTGGAGACCTTGAATACCCCCAAAGCGTATGAATCCAATAGCATTTCGATCATCTCCTTCTCTGTTCATAGTTTTCTCTATTTTCCATTGTCATTCTGATTCGGTCTATACAATCTGTGAGGTTCATAACATGAGCTAACACTGCATATTTGGCCGCAACGAAGGCTATCACCATAGCCAACATGGAAAAAAAATAGAGAAATAGTATTGAGTCTTGAATAGCCTGGTGAGCGATCCTGTGCTTCCTCCACACAGCGGCGCAAGTAAGTGGATAAGAATCGCAAAACTGGAGAGCTTCAAAGCAATGATATCCGTTATAACAAATGTTTGGAAAGCTGAACTTGTCGGAAGCACTACTTGATCCCAGTGAGGGCCTTTTCACTTATGTAACCATTGGGCATGGTGAAACAAGCAGTGTAGGTACTGTTGCTCACTACAAGAAATTTGGCTTTTTTTTCATGACATACTATAGTGGCAAATACTTAATTGATGACATAAAAACTGTCCGTGAAAAAAATAACAACCTTTTGCAGCGAGATCACGTCCGGTGAGCAACTTAGTAGATTTTGCGGCGATGATGAACCGCCGCAAATAGTTGGATATAAAAACTAGAGCTTTTTCCCCTGCTTTCTTTCTTCTCCAGCCCCATACTCTCTCTCCTTTCTCTCAACTTTTCTGATGCCCGTTCCTAAGCCAAGCCCGTTGCCATTCCGTCGCCACTGAAGGAAGTCGGCGAGTCTCTCAATCATCCATCTCTCTTTCTCTCTCTTCTTCTGTCTCTCTCCATTTCTCTCACTCTTGATTTTTCCCTAATTCTCTCTCTCAGTTTCGTCGCTCTGTGTGTGTGGGGGAGAACATTTTCAAACTTCTTGATTTTGGGCGTTGATGTTCAGCAACATGCTTTATCCTCTATTCATGATTTTGTGGTGGATCTGTGTAGCTTTAAATGGTGGAACTTACTATTCGACTGATGGTTTATTAAACTTCTTGTGAGTTCATCAGGTGCAGGGGATCTGTTTCTCATTTAGGTTTTGCGATTTTTGGTTAGTTTTTTTGTATCCTCTCCATATTCATTTTCTATGGATGCTTTCTTGTGCAGCTTTCTATCAAATCTCATACTAATACAGAAAAGTTTCAATGAGTAGTGCTATACAGAAGTCTCACGTTCTACACACCACTTAAATTACCCTTTTACCCTCATATATTTATTTCATCAAATATGAAATATTAAGGTAAAAAGGTAAAATTACATACTTTTAAGTGATGTACAGAGTATGCAGCTTATGTCTAGAATTTTTCATTTTCAATATTAGTAAATAATTTTAGATTGTCAAATGTTTTACACCTTGTTGATATTCAAATCTTTGTTTATATAGTGTGAAAGTACCATATTAGAGATTTAGAGGTAGTCATTGCACTAAATGCTTGTGATAATTTGAAGCTTAGCTTTATATGACCTATTAATTCCCTTGGTACCAGTATACAGTAATAAATATTATGGAAGCTTAGAATAATGTATAAGCTCGAAACTAAAATGCAGGTATGGCAAAAACTTCACTAAGGGGACTTAATACATACAATCATGCATGCTTGCAATTGTACAGTTATACATGCATGCTTCCATTTATCTTGAGCAATCTAGATTTGAGAATTAATTTAGAAGATTCTAGAAGTTTGAACTGAAATAGCTATTAGAACAGAACATTTAAACATAAGAAATTATGTCTTCTTTGTTATTGTTGAGCATGTTAAGTTTTTCATATATGGAAAACTCTTCTTACAGTCGGATGAGATAATTGTGATGCAGTCGTTGTCTACGTGGAACAAATAAAACGGTTCGTTTTATTCAAAATAACAAGCGGTGCTTTTTCATTTTCACTTTCCTTCTCATTTTCCCCCATCTTCTCCCCGAGGCTTATCTTCTCCCCTTCCTTCTTGTACCTATAGCTATTCTTGTTCTTGTAATGGTAGGCCTAGTAGTGCGATTTGGTCCGAATGCAAACTCCTCCAATGGCAACTTCCCTTATTTCCCTTTCCCCATCTACCAACAACTAAGGTTCTCTCTCTCTCTCTCTCTCTCTCTCTCTCTCTCTCTCTCCATATTTTCTCTATTTGTGTCCTGAAATTTATCCTGTGGAAAGTTCTCTGTGGGTTTTGTTAGTTAGCCTTCTAGATTTATTAGGTAGTTCTATTTTTTTGGGACTCTTCAGTATTGGGTTTTGCTCTTGCTAGATACATTTCTAAACCGTCTGGTTCGCATGGAACATTCATTTTATGTCTCTCTCTCTCTCTCTCTCTCTCTACTTTATGGTTGGTCCTAAATTTGGGTTTATTTTGTTCACTCACTTATCTTCCACCCATTTAGCTTCCATTTTCAGCATCCCTGCCAAAGTCTCTACTTCCCTATCTCTCCAACATTTTGATACTCTCTATCCTTGTAATTTTGTAAATGAGGTTGTTGTAGATCCTTGCCGTTAGTGACTCGTCGAGTCAACTTGCCCACTCAGTTTTCCTTTTAAAGCATCACGCCATTAGATTTCAATTGATCTATCCCTGCTCTTTCCGTTTTGTGCTCCAGAGAAGTCCATTGCTCGGTCGTCGGTCAGCTACAAAATCTACGAAGAAGTAGAGAAGCTCCAACCCACGAAGAGAACCCACGGTGAACAGATCGAAGAGAACCCACTGCTTGTAGAGGATTCCAGTAAATCAGTTATTGATTTACGGAATCCTCCTTAAACTTATCCTCCTTGATTGTAGGAGATAAGGCTTAGGAGATGCAGTTTCCATTTGTAATTATCTTTCCTATTTTATCTCTTTTGTATTCAAACCATACTTTGTTTTTATACGATTATATAAATGGAAAACATCACCCCAGAGAAGTGTGGTCGTTTTACAAATATTGTTATGGTATTAACCTCTATTTTGGATTAATCTCCTCGATCCTCTCATGGCCGGTTCTTCCTTCTCCTTCAACACCATGATCCACATGGTTATGATTAAACTTTCCTCTACAAATTATCTTCTCTGGCGAAATCAACTCATCCCTCTTCTTCAATGTCAGAACCTTATTAGCCATGTCGATGGTTCCATTGCAGCACCTTCAACTACTATTGCCTCTGATTCTTCTTCTTCTCAACCAAATCCTAAATATGCGGAATGACAACTTCAAGATCAATGCCTTCTCAGTCTCATCTTCTCTTCTTTGATTGAAGAAGCCATGGCCGAAGTCCTTGGTCTTACTACCGCTCGCGATGTATGGGTTGTTTGGAAAATTCCTTCAGCCACATTTCCAAAACTCGTGAGCTCCGCATCGAAGATGACTTGCAGCTCATCAAACGTGGCACCCAAAGTGTCACTGAATATTCTCGTTCATTTAAGGTTGTATGCGATCAACTCACTGCCATGGGCCGCTTGGTTGATGACATAGACAAGGTTCAATGGTATCTCAGAGGACTGGGCACTGACTTTGCTAATTTTTCTATTGCCCAGATGTCTGTCACCCCATTACCAGCTTTCAAAGATTTGGTCCCCAAAGCTGAAAGCTTTGAGATTTTCCAGAAGTCACTCGGCTCCTCCCATGTTTCCTCTGTTGCTTTTATTGCCACCAAATGGCCTTTTCATTCCTCTCGCAGTGGCTCCAATGGAGGCCATGGCCATGGACGTGGCAAACTATATCCCTCGGTGTCAAATCCGTAAGACTGAAGGACACACTGCTGATCGCTGTCGGAGCCGTTACGAACGTGATGAAGATACGTCACAGCTTGCTGAAGCTTTCACCACAGCCTATTCTCTTTCAAATGGCTCGGAGTCTGATTGGTTCACCGATACCGGCGCTTCCGCTCACATGACACTTGACCCTTCCCAGTTGGAAAAGGTTGAGCCTTATTATGGTAAGGACTGTGTAATAGTAGGAAATGGTGCTTCTCTTCCTATCACTCACACTGGCACGTTCTCTCCCTCTTCCAATTTTAAACTTTTGGATGTTCTTGTTGTCCCTCGTCTTACCAAAAACTTGTTATCCATCAGCAAACTAACCTATGATTTTCCTCTCTGTCACTTTTTCTCATGATAATTTTGTTGTACATAATCGACTAACAGGAACGGCGGTGGCAACCGGTAAAAGAGAATGTGGTCTTTATGTGTTGGAACGTGGCAACTCTGCATTTATTTCTGTCCTTCGAAATAAAAATTTACATGCTTCCTTTGAATTATGGCATGCTCGCCTTGGTCATGTAAATCACTCTGTTTTGTCTCTATTGAATAAAAAATGACATTTATTTCTCACTTCTTTGTTGCCTAATCCATCTCTTTGCTCTACTTGTCAACTCGCTATGTGTTATTTATCGATGATCACTCTCGCTTTACTTGACTTTATCCTATGAAATTAAAATATGATTTTTTTGATATTTTCATCCAATTTCAAAAATTGGTTGAAAATCAACAATCCACCAAAATCAAGAATTTTCAAAGCAATGGTGGCGCCAAATTTACAAGCAATCGATTTCAATCTCATCTTCGACAATTTGGCATCCACCACCAAATGTCTTGCCCATACACTCCTTCCCAAAATGGTAGTGCTGAGCGCAAAAATCATCATGTGACGGACTAGCCTTGCTCTCCTTTTTCACTCCCACGTTCCTTCTCGGCATTGGGTTGACACTTTCAGCACAGCGACCTACATTATCAACCGGCTGCCTATGCTTTTTCTTGGTGGTCTTTCACCTTTTGAAGTTTTATCTGCTAAGTCACTTAATTATGAGAATTTCCACCCCTTTGGTTGTCGAGTTTACCCATGTTTGCGTGATTACGCACCTCACAAATTTTCTCCTCGTAGCTTACCGTGTATTTTTCTTGGTTATAGTTCCTCACATAAAGGATTCTGTTGTTTTGACCCTGCAACTTCTCGCACATATATTACACGGCATGCTCGGTTTGATGAGAATTTTTTTCCGTTTTCACATACTTCCAGTGTCGCTTCTATCACTGACATTGGTTTTTCCAAATTTTTCGAGCCCTGCTCCCTTGAACCATCTTCCAGCACATCTTCTCCTACTACTACGCAGGTCTTTACTAATTCTTCCTGTCATTTTTGTACAGATGACTCTGCTGTTGAGCCTTTGCAGGTTTCTTCTTCTACTACGGAGTCAATGTCTTCTTCAGCTGCAGTCTCGCCCGCACCTACGTTTGCTACGGACTTGGTTTCGTCTGCAGCTACTAGGGCCCCGTTCCATGCCACTACTTCCTCAGCTCCTTTTGGCTCTCATCCCATGATTACTCGTGCAAAATCTGGGATTTTCAAGACACGGCATCCAGCTCATCTCAGCTTTGTGCAGTATTCACAGTTGATTCATGCCTCGCTTGTCACCTCTGAGTCTAAGGGATTTAAATCAGCTGCCAAAAACCCAGCTTGGCTTGTTGCCATGAATGATGAGATGAAGGCACTTCAAACAAATCATACTTGGGATCTTGTTCCCTGGCCCTCCAATATTAATATTGTCGGTTCCAAATGGGTTTTCCGGACTAAATTTCTTTCCGATGGATCCATTGATCGCTTCAAAGCACGCCTCGTTGCAAAGGGCTACACTCAACTTCCCGATCTTGATTACACGGACAATTTCAGCCCTGTTGTCAAAGCCTCCACAGTTCGTGTTGTTCTCTCTCTTGTCGTGTCTCACAAGTGGCCCTTACGTCAACTTGACGTAAAAAATGCATTTCTCAATAGCATTCTTCATGAAACTGTCTATATGGAGCAGTCCCCGGGCTATGTTGATTCTTGTCATCCTCTTCATGTTTGCAAATTAAAGAAGGCCCTCTACGGCTTGAAACAAGCACCCCGTGCTTGGTTTCAACGTTTTAGTTCATTTCTACTAAGACTTGGTTTTTTTTGCAGTCGCGCAGACACTTCTTTATTTATTTTTAATCGACAGGATGCTCTTATTTATCTCCTCCTTTACGTTGATGCCATCATAATCACTGGAAATAACTCTACTCTCCTCACTCGATTTATTACCCAGCTGAACGTTGAGTTCGCTGTCAAAGATTTAGGCCCGCTGAATTATTTTCTTGGCCTCGAAACGTCTTACGTCCCAGACGATATTTTCCTTAGCCAAGTTAAATATGCTACTGATATCTTGGCTTGTGCTCACCTACTGGACAGCGAACCAGTTACTACTCCCATGATTGTCTCTCAATGACTCTCCTCCGAAGGTGCTAAATTTGTTGATCCGACTCTCTATCGCTCCTTAGTTGGTGCCTTGCAATATTTAACTATTACACGTCCTGATCTTGCCCATTCAGTCAACTTTGTAAGTCAATTCCTTCATGCGCCTACTGATGTTCACTTTCAGGCTGTTAAGCGAATTCTTCGCTATGTAAAAGGCACACTTCATTTTGGGCACAAGTTCACTTCATCCCCTTCAATGGGTTTAGTTGCATACTCGGATGCCGATTGAGCTGGCTGCCCGGACACTAGACGCTCTTCCTCTAGCTACTCGATATTTCTTGGCAATAATCTTGTCTCTTGGAGTGCCAAGAAACAGCCCACGGTTTCTCGTTCTAGCTGCGAATTTGAGTACCGTGCTCTCGCTCTTATTGCTGCTGAAGTTTTATGGCTCACTCATCTCCTACGAGATCTTTGGGTTACTTTAACTCACCGACCTATTCTTCTTTGTGACAACAAAAGTGCAATTTGTTTGAGCTCCAATCCCGTGTCCCCCAAGCATGCCAAGCACATCAACCTTGATTATCATTTTTTACGTGAGCTTGTTGTTGCTGCTACTCTTCGTCTTCAGCACGTTCCATCTCACTTGCAACTAGCCAACGTCTTTACGAAGAGTGTCTCACGGGATCTCTATGTCTTCTTTCGATCCACGCTTCGAGTTTGTGTTAATCCCGCTCTTAGTTTGCGGGGGGCTATAAAGGATTCCAGTAAATCAGTTATTGATTTACGGAATCCTCCTTAAACTTATCCTCCTTGATTGTAGGAGATAAGGCTTAGGAGATGCGGTTTCCATTTGTAATTATCTTTCCTATTTTATCTCTTTTGTATTCAAACCATACTTTGTTTTTATACGATTATATAAATGGAAAATATCACCCCAGAGAAGTGTGGTGGTTTTACAAATATTGTTACCGCTCGTTACGCATGAAGAGAATGTAACTCGGTTACGTATGAGAAGATACACCCACAACACCCATGAAGACGAAAGGAAAACCACCTACGAAGACGAAGAAGCTTTGCATCTATGTATTTTTGTTCTTGTTTTCTATTTCTATTTTCCTTTTTGTTTGTTTTAATTAAATCGGCTGATGTGGCATTGTCCATTGCACCACGATTATGCATAGCGACTGTATGTAGAAAAACTCTTCATATATAGTTTAATGATTGTGCACTTCTATTCCAATGCTTGTATGTATGAATAGATGGATTTCAATATTTTTTTCCTAAGCACAAAAAAAAAAAAAAGACAAGACGAAGAAGAAGACTAATGATATGCATCTGATTGTTTACAAGTATTTTTAATACCTTTTAGTTGGAATAAGTAATAGATCACCAGTGGTGTTAGTTCTTAATTTTGTTATGGTTTAAAAGTTTACTACAAGTTGCTAGAACCTGATTGTTTGATTTGCAGCTATGTTATTGATGCTGCTGATCCAAACAACGTGAGTATCTTAAGAAGCGAGCTGCATGATTTGCTGAGCAAATCCTCACTTAGTGGTATCCCATTGCTAGTGCTGGGAAACAAGATTGACAAGCCAGGAAACCCTAAGGCACCCAGACCTGCCGCCACCCTGTACCCACCCTAACCGACGAGTGACACCTCACCACCGTCATAGACAAGGCCGACGGGCTCCGGCGACTTCGCTGAGGGCCGTTCGGCGTCGGTCCTCCCTCTGACGACCTGGACTTTTGCAAGGTTCTCTCTCTATCGTCTCTTAGAGTGAGCCCATGTGTAGTGGCGCCTATTACCGACGACTCTGTTGGTCGTGCAGTCGACACAGAAAGAGTCGCCGGCTTCCAACGAGTTTGGTGGGAGTACTTCGGCATCAAGATCTGTTTGTCCCATGAGCCTTATCTACAGCTGGGCTTCATAGTTCTTCAGTCGTGTCCCTATCGCAGATCTCTCTCTAGATCTGCACCAAAGCTTGTGCTCATATCTTTGCATAAACTTTCGATAGGAATGAAGCTTGGGAAGCCCTCGCATCTGAAATCGAAGATTTGAACTTAATATGGGCCAGTTGGTGCGTTTTTGGGTGGAATCAAAGGCTTTTGAGTTTTTACCAGAAGCATGGAGGTCCTCACTAAAAATTGCGGAGAGGAGCAGAAGGGTTTAGAGGTCTGTAGCTATGGGTCGTAGTGGGATAGGATGGTTGGTGGCTACGGTGGAAGCAGTATTACAGGCAGGGAGAAATTCGAAATTCATAAAATATTTATGTGAAGGAAACAGAGCATTTGTGGCTCAATGATGCTCCAACGTGCATGGTAGGTATCTAACTGTCACCCAATATGGTGGAGGAGGCCAGTGGAGTATTGTAGTCATTCCTAAAGGGTATGAAGGTTTGGGTTGGGAGAAGTTTGCTGTTGAATTACGTAGAGCCGCATATATGTTTTTTTCATTTCATGCTGATGGATCAAGGAAGGAAAGCCAGAAGAGGACATATAATCATGAGAACATCAACTTGGAGTTGAAACAAAAAGACCCAAGCACAACCATGGTGGCAAGGCGATCATATGCGGCAGCTCTGAAGATGGGTCATGCTTCGGTGACTCAGAGTAAGGGGAACTGTGAAAGTGGCCCCTTGTCATGATGCATAATTCATTAAAGGAGATGGAAACTCAACTTGTCGAGTTGAAGACAACGATCGCTTTCTTGTCTACGAAAATAAACTTGTTCTCACCTGCAGGCAACAGGATCGTAAGAAACAAGCCTAAGATAGACCTGAATCCTTTTAAACTCATATAAAGGAAAACGGAAAATTGAATTCGGCCATGTCTCTATAACCAGATCCAAGAGAGTGTGGCGGGTCAAAAGGAAAATCGGGTTATTTGAGGTGGGGTCTACGTCGGGTATTGGCGTAGAGATATCTGTAATGGAATTCCCTTCGCCACAGGTGACATAGGAAAGACCGATAGTCGGTGTTACACCCTTGGTCAGTGTTCTCCCCAAAAGAACAATGGCTGCCATGTTGAAGTTGAAGGAAAAATGGTGTAAAGCCGAGGTCTGAAGGAGATGTAGGGTCCGTCAAAGTTGCACATAAAGGGTCGTCGAGGTAAAGGAACTTACTGCCAATCCAGAATCTCCAATGATGACCATGACCTTACCATTTGAGAGAACCAATAGAGTTGTTGAGGAGGTTTGAGATTTGAATATGAGTTCGTCGTAGGTGCATTGCGAGGATGAATGTTTAGGACCCGGTGTTCAGCTGAGAACTGTGTCTGGGGAAGGTGTTGTTATCTTTTCCTCCATTAAACAATATAGCTGGATCATCATCGAATTGGGTTTTGCAAAAGGTTAATGAGATACAACAGTGTGTGGGGATTACTTGTGGATGATTTGACGACCAATTCACAGCACTACTCACTGCGATTGAGGCGGGTCACTCGCTTGAAATAAAATCAAGATTTAAGAAGAGCAGGGTGTTAAAGCGTCTTACTTAGACAATCAACTATGACACAAAGAGAGGTAGTACAAGTCGAGAGAGGACTAGAGGGAAGGCATAAAGCCTTCCTCGATCCCCATATGATAATTCGGGTGTAGTATTAAATGTGTGGAGACAAAAGGTTGGGGTAGTTACAGTTACTTGCTTTGCTTTGGGAAGGCATGTTTTGTCCCAATAGGGCTTGGTGTATATTGGCTAGGTTTCTAATTTCTCTCTCTTTGGGCGATGTTCATTTAGGAGCTTTCTATTATAGGCTAGGTGTTCTCTCTTGTATATACTCAGTGTACTTGGTTACGCCTATTGATATTAGAGTAATGCTACATACAATCGTGAAATGCTCAAACGCTGCGCAGTCGCTTTGAAAAAGAGTGGGGTCCACTATTAAAAAATTAATTTCTTTTCATGTGAGTCTCATATTTATTCACTTTTTTCAAAACGACTGCACGGCACTTGCACACTCACGACTGCAAGTATCATTTCTCTTGATATTAATATATTTTTACTTAAAAAATTCTGATAGAGAAGTTTGTTGGTTCATGATCTCATGCAAGAACTCGACAAATATTGATTCAGTAATTCCAAATCGAAAAGCTGGGTGGTTGTTTCTTTCTTTTTGGGTTTCTGTGTCATAATTTCTCTTTGAAGCTGGTGGCCAGTTTGTCTTTGTTTGCTGATTGTTTTATTGTGGTATTTTTCTCAGGAAAAATGCCACTTAGATAGATAAAATTGATCGATAAAATTGATCGATTGTGAGTTTTATTTTTTTTTAACTTAATAGTTAAGAAAATGATTATTAGTGTATTGATATTTTTTTATTTGTTTAAAATGTTTTAAAATATATAAAAAATACTTGAAATAAAAACAAAAAATAAAAATAAAAAAGTGCATTTGCACTTGTCAATCAGCTTTCTCGATTAGAAATGTCGGTCCGGGTAGCATTATCCTTTACTCAGAGTCAAAGACGTTGTGTAAGCTACTGTATATTTATTAAGAAATGATACTTGCAGTCGTGAGTGTACAAGCGCCGCGCAATCAATTTGAAAAAAGTTAATAAATATGAACCTACATGAAAAAAAATTAATTTTTTAATAGTGAACTCTACTCTTTTTCAAAAGGATTGTACAACGTTTGCGTACTCCACGACTATATATAGCATTACTCATATTGCTTAATTGGGGACTTTGGCACTTGGCGGTGTTGTTTTTTTTCATTAAATATTTAATTTCTTTCTGTTAACAAAATCAAATGACCTCAGCTCAAATAACACGTACATACAATTTTATGAAAGGCTCCTGTCCATGAAGCAATATATAAGTGTTCGCCTATTATAATGGCACGTTTCTATTTTAATAAGACTCCGAGTCCACAGGACCCCAAGTCACACACAACTGCATAAATACTTTTAGAAATGCTCCTTTGATCCAGCAGTACATGCCCGTGAAAATATACATACATATATAAACATATGTCACTATTTATAATATTTTACGCAACTATAAAAATGATAAAAACACAATTTAAAAAAAAAAGAAAAATTTAGGGATGGAGGGCCACGCTCACTACAAAAAAATGACCATTCTTTCTATTCTATCAACCCTCGCTCGACCTTTATTTGATGAGGAACGCTATTCATCATCGTCACACATTTTATATATTTTAATTTTTTTAATTTTAATTTTAATTTTATTCTTATTAAACTAATTGAGTTGTTCTACTTATTATTTATACACCACGTATTTGTTATAGGAAAAAGGAAAAAAAATTAAAAGTGAAGCTAACTAAATAGTAAATCTTAGCTAAATTTTGACTATGTCTAACTCGCAATAAGTTCTGACTAATCAAGGTTTTTATGTTCTTTTCATACACCATTTAAAATTGGTTTGCATTTTTGTCTTTTTTTTTTTTTGGTGATAGGTAGAAGTTCTTCATATTTGAACTAATAGTGGAATATGATTGGTATTATTATTTTTAATATATAAGCTTTAGTTCAAGGAACAGTAAATCATACTATACTATCATATTAGTTCTGTTATCTATTTAAGTTCTATGCCACTCTCGAAAATAGGAAGAGGGCGTTGCCAGAGTTAGAAAACTCTATGCTCAGATCTATGTATACACAAGTGTCTACAACAACACTTTCTCGTCACTATGTTTGTTGCCTCATTTAGTTCAGCTTGCCCTTCCAGACATCTTTAATGGGAATGGATTCAAGAACTCACTAAAATGCCTACCTGAGTTGAGGTTATTGAAGTTGAACCTAGTGGACGAAAATCACTACAATAACAATTTTAGTAATGATGAAGATTTGATGCTTGTGGAGGGTTGGCTTGAAATTTCCCTAGATGCGGTACAAGAAAAATATCAAAAGCACATGATGTTATGAAAAATAATTCATAAATACTTTGAGGAAAACAAGAATTTTGATTCTACATGTAACTACACATCTCTAATGAATTAGTGGTCGAAGATTAAACAAACGGTAAATAAGTTTTGTGGTTACTTGGCACAAGTTAAAGGAATGCATCAAAGTGGTTTTAATGAGCAAGACAATGTATGTTTTTCACATTTTCTTTTATGATTCATTAATTTCATGCCAAATGTATGTTTTGTTTAATTTGATATACCTTTTCATGCCAAAGGTATATTTACTTAATTATATAAACTGAGCTTTATGGTGCTTTATTCATGTAGATTGGCAAGACAAATGTCATGTACCTAGAAATAGAAAAGAAAACTTTCAACTTTGATCATTGTTGGCACTTGTTGAGATCCATCCGAAGTGGGTGGAATATATGGAGATAGTGAAGCCAAAGAAAAAACCACAGCCAAATTCAAATACTTCAACTCCAAATTTAGTAAATTTAGGCGAAGATGAGGATTTCCAAGCGGCATCTTCAAATTTGGATCGACCAATAAGTCGTAAAGGTGAGAAAGAGAAACGAAAGAAAAAAAAGAAAGAACGGAATCAGATTCTCTCATGGTACTAGATGAGATGAAGGAAAATAGAAATAGTAAAATCTTACTTATGCAAGAAGCGCGTGATTATGACAAACAGATGCTTTGTCTTAGACAAGAGGAAGTGTGTATTTAGAAAGAAAGGATGCAAGTTGATCAGGAGAAGGTACAGATTGAGGAAAAGAAAGACAAAGAAAGAATTATGACGATTAATATAATTGCTATGCCTCCAATGCTAAAAGAATACTATCTTCAACGACAAATGGAAATCCTTGCAAGTCGTGCTAGGAGAAACTAGTTGTCATGTATTCTATGGAGTAAAGTTTATTTGATGTTTGTTGGCTTGATTTTCTTGTGGAGTAAAACTAATTTTATTTTATGTTTTGAACCATACATTGTATTTGATATTTTGGAGTCTTTTTATGTTTTTTTGGCTTGTTTAACTCCAACAATTGTTGATGTTTTAGAAGTCTTTTATCTTCAACGACAAATGGATTAATACATCCATACATGATAGTGCCATGAAAGATTAATAGAACCATACATGATAAAAATATTATGTGGCTCTATATTGTTGCCATAAGTGCTCGACGAGGTCTGTTTGGAGTTGACAATGGATTTTTCTATCTCTAACAACATGATGGAGTTGAATGAATTCGCTAAATTCAGGTGTTGGGCCAGTTGACTCTAAATCATGTGTGCTTTCTACCAACTATTCATGAACTCTTCAGATTTGTTGTCAGCCCATTCATTTTCAGTGATCATATTATATAAAATTATGCATGCCATCATAATATCGTTTAGCTTTTCAATGTGAAAAAATTATGCAAGTTCACGAACTATAGCAAATCGTGCTTGAAGCACACCAAAAATACGCTCCCGGCTCCACATCCTTCCTTGCAAACTCTTGGACTACAGTAAAGTATTTTTTCTTGTTTTCTTGGGGAGTTGAGATGGTTTTAACAAATGTTGCCCATTGCGGATAAATGCCACCGCAAGGTAGTACCTCATTGCATAGTTATGACCATTAATTATGTAATTGATTGCCAGAGTACACTATTGAGTAAGGTCAAAAAATATAAATAATCTATCAAGCACATTTATATCATTATGAGACCTAGGTAATAAAAAAAAATCATGTCAAATCCATAGATCGTAAGAAACCATTGCTTTTAGAACAATTGTTGATTCGTGGATATAACCAGAGTACATACCATGCCAAGCAATTGGGCAATTCTTCCACTTCCAGTGCATACAACCGATGCTCCCTAACATACCTGGAAATTCACATTTCTCACCAACTGCGAGCAATCTAGTAATGTCATTATTGTTGGGTTTTCTTAAGTATTCTTTAGAAAAAATTGAAACTACTGCTTTGACAAAAAATTTTAGATTTCTTAATGCTGTAATCTCTCCGATCTTCAACTACTCATTCATAAAATCAGTCGTGACACCATATGCAAACATCCTTAGAGCAGTTGTAATCTTTTGAAGGGAATAAAAATCAAGCCTTCTAGAACCATCTTGTCTCTGGATGAAATAAGGTTCATGAGCTTCTACCGCAGCTTGGATATGAAGAAATAGAGAATGACGCATTCGAAACCTCATTCGAAAGTATTTGTGAGGATAAATTAGAGGATCATCAAAATAGTTGCGAAAAAGATTTTGGTAGGCTTGCAATTGATTGCGCCTGATGAATCTACTTGATTTTTTAGATGAACCACGTGAGCTTGCTCGTTCTTCTTCTAGAACAAGTTATCTCGCTATGTCAAATAAATGATCCATTGGGAGAAAATGAAAAAAATGATTTCACAAAGAAACTTGAGTTGAAGTGAATAAAATTGTTGAAGAAATGTTATGTTTTATATTGGAGAAATACTAGCCGTTAAAAAAATATATCTGTTGGAAGAATATGACCGTTGAAAAATTATATCTATTGGAAGAATATGGTCGTTGCAAAAAAAACCGTTAAAAAATTATATCCGTTGGAATGATTGAACGTTAGAAAATTAATATGCACATTTTTAATAACGAATAAATATTTCAATTACCATTAGAATTAAAATAAATGAAAATGTCAAAATCAATATTTTAATAGAATAGTGATAGATTTAGAGAGTTTGTTATTTGGTGTTGTTGAAAAATGGCTAGCTTAATTTGAAAATAGTAATGATACTGGTACACTTCCTTTACTACTATTTTAGTACCCATTTATTTTTTTCTCTTTTTGATAGTTGAATCTTGATTAAAAATTTCAAAACATGAATTTCTTATATAATCTAGAAAAAAATAAATTTAATAAACTAACGTAATCATGTAATTTAATTAAAATAAACTTAGTTTTATAAAAATTGACTCAAAAAGAAAAAGAAAGCCAGTTTTTGTAAAATTGAATTTATTTTTAATTAAATTACATATGATCGATTGAGTTTATTTATTTTAAATTATGCAAAAAGATCATTTTTTTTAGATTTTTAATCCAAATTTAAAGAGTAAAAAGAAAGAAAAACTTAACGATAAAGTGTAAGATATCATTATCCATGTTTAAGTAACTTTCTAAGAGTATTCACATCTGGTGCCCCAAAGCACCATTTTTCCTATAATTTGAAGTTTATTTTATAGTTTTGATCAAAATACCTCTATATCCGAATCCTTATTTTAGAGATAAGGTTTAGGAGATGAACAGTGGTTCCTCAAATATAGAGAATAATTATTCATTCCCTAAGCCATTTTTTATTAATATTTTATTTTAATACAAAAAATAATTTATTATTCCAATCATCTACACTTTCTCATATTCATAATTGTTATAGTTTTAAATAATAATTCTAAAAATAATTTAATTAATTAAGAAAATAAAAAAATTAATTTTAAAAATATTATTATATCCACAAAAAATTTTTGTTTAAAATATTCACTAGAGTAATAGTTTAAAATATAAGAAAAATATTGAGTAGTTAAATTTGTAAATAGAAGTGAAAGAAGAAAGTAATAAAGAAAGTATAGATAAATATTATTTTAATAGAATAAAAAAATAATAAGAAATAAAATGTGGAAAGTTTTTGAAAGATAAATAAAATTAAAATTTTTTTTTTAAGAAATGTATTTTTTCGTTAAAATATAAGAAATTTTATAAAAATGAGACGTGAATGCACTAAAGGCAACACCGTTGTTTTCTACAGCAGATATCAACTGAGTTACGAGACCCATTCCAGTCCCACGGTTCTATCTTTCTCCGTTCTTAGTTGCTGTGCGACCGCTTCCACCATGGAAGCTGTGCAAGGTCCCCCTCTCCTTCCCACTCCCATATTCGAACCGGACACCCAGAAAATCAAACGGAAGCTTGTACAAAAGGGTGTGCTACCAACCCCCAAAATCATCCACATCCTGCGCAAGAAGCAAATCCAGAAAAACAACCGCAAACTGAATCCTCTTTCCCAGAAATCCCAAGCCACCCCACCCCTCTCCGACTCCCAGAAACAAGCCCTCGCCGAAGATTCCCACTTCCAAACCCTCAAAAACGAGTACAAGGACTTCACCAAGGCGGTAAAGGCAGAGACGGGTGTGAAGACCAGGACTTTGATGGTTGGGAAGCCGTGGGAGAGTCTGGAGAGAGCTGGGATTAGAGAGATTTCCAGTGAGAGTAGGGAGTACTGCGGAGAGAAGCTCAAGAGGGAGAAACTGAGTGAACTGAGGGAATTGTTTGAAGAGCGAAAGCGTGAGGCTTTGCGGTGGGTTTTGGATGAGGATGTGCTCGTAAAAGAAGAGTGGTTGGATGGTGAAAAGGGAGTGTGGGAACCTTCAAAACGGGGGCGCAGCGAGGCTGAGGAGGTTAGGTTTCTCGTTGACAGGTTTGTATTTAAGATTTTTAAATCCTTCCGTTGGGGGGGGGGGGGGGATGAATTAGCATTACGGAATTAATGTGATTGGTCTTGTTTATAAATTGGTTGGATTTTTTTTTTTTTTAACGAGGGTAATGAATTATTTGTGGTGTAGGCTAAGTGCTAGGGAGATTACGATGAGGGACTGGAAGTTTTCCAGGATCATGAAACAGTCAGAATTGCAGTTCACCGAGTCTCAGTTGCTTAACGTTCTTGAAGGGCTTGGGAATAAGGGCCAGTGGAAGCAAGCGTTATCTGTTGTGGAATGGGTGAACAATGATAAGGAACATAGACGTTATAAGAGTAGGTAATTTTTGTTTTTTTGTTGGTTTTAATGCATTCGTATGTGAAGAATCAAAACTTTTAGAATTGAAGTATACAAGTTTTGGTGAAAAAATCGGTTGGGCATAACTTTTCGTCCTATGAATAAATTTGATTGTCTTTGTAGGTTTGTTTACACCAAACTCTTGGCAGTTCTTGGGAAGACACGGCGGCCCCATGCAGCTCTTCGTATTTTCAATCTGATGCGTGTAATAGTCAACCCACTTTGTTGGTTTTATGCATTGTGTTTCTTTCTGAATGTTTGTTTGATGTTAGTGGATGGATTCTTACTATTAAGTGATTCAGGGAGATGGCCGTTTGTATCCTGACATGGCTGCATATCACAGCATCGCTGTTACACTTGGTCAAGCTGGTCTTGTGAAAGAACTGATAAGCATTATGGAATGCATGAGACTGAAACCTTCTAAAACAGTAGCTGGGCGTAAGAACTGGGATCCAACCCTTGAACCTGATATGGTTATATATAATGCGGTAAGATAGCATAAATATGTGACTTTTAATTCCTGACTGACATTAATCTGCATAATGATGATGCAACTTGCTCTCTTGTGAATTGTTGGCTAGGTCTTGAATGCTTGCGTTTCATCACGCCAGTGGAAGGGTGTATCTTGGGTATTTGAGCAGTTGAGAATGAGTGGTCTAAAACCTAATGGAGCTACCTATGGACTTGCAATGGAGGTAGTTATGAATCATGGCTTACATTGGTATGAAATGTTTTGGGCATTGTCTTTGTATGTTGGGAACCTACTAAAGAAGTATATTTTTGTTTTAAAGGCAGAAAGCATAAGAAGTAGAACTTACGTCAAAAGACCTTTCTTGTCATTGAAAATTCGCGTGCTATCATCTTTTGGCAGATATGGTGTTAATAATTTGTTTTGTGATGTAAGAATGATATTGCAGCTTTGCAGTTGTGCAATATCTGGAGGAATGTAGGCATTTGTCAAAATATACGAGGATTTTTCTGTTCCCTTTATTCGATAAACATAATAAGACTATTAAATTAGATTTCAATCCTTTAGAGTTGCTTATAAATTGTATCTTTTACTTATATAAAAAAGAATTGCTTATAAATTGTAGTGGAACTGAGTGAGTGGTCATCTGAATTTAGGAAAAAGTATTGCAGATGCCAGACGCTTGTCCTCAAATTATAAATGCATTCATGTCTTACAAGGGGTGTTTGTTGAAAGGTCATGTTGCAATCTGGAAAGTATGGCCTTGTCCATGAGTACTTCAGGAAGATGAAGAAAACTGGGGAAACTCCAAAAGCGCTAACATACAAAGGTGATTTTAGCTATTCCTTTTCCATAATCAGGTTTGGTGTTTGGTGGCTCATACAATTTTGACATCCGACTTCCAGTTCTTGTTAGAGCTTTTTGGGAGGAAGGTAAAGTCAATGAAGCTGTGGAAGCAGTCAGGGATATGGAACAAAGGGGAGTGGTTGGAGCAGCTAGTGTATACTATGAGCTAGCTTGCTGCCTTTGCAACAGTGGGAGGTGGCAAGATGCTATGGTTGAGGTAAGTTTCTGTATCGGTAGACTTTGGACCTGTTGTAACTGGATTTAATGTGGTCTATTTTTTTTATTGGTACTGGGTGTCCGGGAATAGCGTCCCTACTAATCTTGGGGGTGCATAGGCTCTTGGCAAAGAGTTTCCCGCAAGTGCACCTCGGGTAATTCAAGGAGAAAATCTCCCAATCCGATGGCCCCTAGAGATTGTTTGCACCAAGGAGATTTGAACCTTTAGGCCTGGTTTGTTTTCATAAATCATCTCATCTCATTTCATCATTACAATTTTTTCAAATTCCCAAACAAAATATAATAATCAATTCAACTTTTTCAAATCCCAAAACAAAAATAATATTAAAAAATAATATTCTAATAATATTCATCTCATCTCATCTGTGTAACCAAATGAGGCCTTAATGTGGTCTATTTTAATAATTTCTTATGTTTTTGTTGATAAAACTAGTTTGACCATCATAGTCTCGTTAAAACTCATTTAACAAAGCATTCCCTTTTCTTTTAATTTGGTTTGATTTATACCACTATCAACTGGGAGGGGCTACATTTGTACAAGATATTTTTTGTTTATTGAACATTTGTGTTAGATAGCTTTGTTAAATTTAGTTTATTGATATAATGTTATAATAATTTGTATGTACATATCAAATCGTTTCATTTCCAATCTTAATGCTGGTTGTCTTGCCTGATCCATCAGTAACTCCCTCTGGCACCGTCTTGTCATATGATTGCTCCATTCACAGCTGCTGTGAATTGTTCAACAATTCTGATCCTCGCACGTTCTTTTGGACTTTTGAAGTTGTGCTGCTTTTTTATTACTGTTTTTGACTGGATTCCCCTTTTGAAATAATTCTTGTTTCTCTCTCTTTTAACTTCCAAAAAAATGGGGAGAAGGGTTAAATTTTTATGTTAATCCTCCTGCAAATTACATGAAATTTCCTCACTCCACACCACTGTTATATTAATGAATGCTATGATTTTCACACTATCTACAAGAAGATGCAAAAAGGTACCTGCACCTTCTTAACAAAGTTTCTTTGTTTTTGGCTTGAGATATGGAACTGTGTTGTAGATCTATGCATTTTAAACATCATTCAAATGACTTTTGTTATTAAAGGTCATTGTAATAGCAGGAAAGGACACCCATAAAGATCCTCTCCAATTGCCTGACTTAATTGGATGGTCGAATTTTGGAGAGAGATGGACACATCATGTCGATCCTACAGAATATAATGTTGGGCGTGTAGGATTTCAGGCAGTATGGACCCTATATGACCGTTTAATGTTGTATGTATCTCTGCCCAATTATACCATCTAATTCGGTCAGACAATTGGAGAGGATCTCAGATTCTCAATTTGAAAGGACTCATGTCCAATACATTATAGATTTTGATGGTTGAATGTTTCTAGTTTATGCTTGACTTGTATTCTTATTTCTATTGAAGAATGCTTCTCTTATGTGTAAAAAATGCCTGCAGGTTGATAAGATGAAAAAACTATCTCGTACTAGACCTTTGGAGGTTACTTTTACCGGCATGATAATGTCTTCCATGGGTGGTGGGCATATTGCTGATTGTATATCTATTTTTGAACGCATGAAAGCCCATTGTGTGCCTAACATAGGTACCATAAACACCATGTTGAAAGTTTACGGTAGGAGTGATATGTTTTCTAAAGCTAAAGAGTTGTTTGAAGATGTTAAGAGAGCTAAATCTGATTCTTACGGATCCCAAAATGGGGATGATACAGCACCTATCCCAGATGAGTACACATATAGCTCAATGCTTGAGGCATCTTCTAGTGCGATGCAATGGGAATATTTTGAGTATGTGTATCGGGAGATGACTCTCTCTGGGTACCAGCTGGATCAAACTAAACATGCATTACTATTTGTGGAAGCATCAAGAGCTGGGAAGGTAAATCACATATCTTTAGTTATATTCTTATTTACTCCATCACATCCTGCTTAAATTTGCAGCTGATTTTAATCCACTTGCCAATGTTTGTTATGCTGGAACTCTTCAGTTTTTCTTGTTAAATCTCAAGTCACCTAGCCAGAGATGCCACGATTACTAAAAGATGACTTTTTTCCTCTTTTTCATGTAATTGTTCATCTGTTCTTAGTACTTGCACTTTTACCATATAAGCTTATGAGCTCAAATATGGGTGGATAAATAAATAACTTAGCACCTATCATTTCTGATGCAGTGGTATCTGCTTGAGCATGCATTTGACACTATTTTGGAAGCTGGAGAAGTTCCTCACCCTCTATTCTTTACTGAAATGTTTGTTCAAGCTACAGCTCAATGTAGTTATGAGAGAGCTGTCACGCTGGTCAGCACGATGGCTTATGCTCCATTTCAAGTCAGTGAAAGGCAGTGGACAGACCTTTTTAAGAATAATGGGGACAGGATTAGCGAGGAAAGTTTAGTGAAACTGTTGGAAGCTCTTGGTAATTGTGAAGTAGTTGCAGAGGCCACTGTCTCAAACTTGTTAAAATGTTTGCACTCTCTCTGTGGTTCTGGCACATCGAGAGCCTTCTTAAGTTCCAATGCATTGGGAAATGCGGCCTCAGAGAAATCATCCTTGTATGGCTGTCAGGGTAGATTTGATGGTTGTATTGGAGCAGATATGCCAAGCTCTTCTAGAAGCATGATGGATGAAAACCTTAACCCTGGCAAGGACACCCTTGTTAAAGATGGTGATGTCACGTTAGATACACAACCTGTTAATCATGCTACCACTAACGGAGAGGTGGATGCTGATTCAGAGGCAATCTCTGGTACTCCAAATCAAGCTTGTGGCACAGATAGAAAAACCAACCTTGTCTCCATAGGAAAGGGTTTTAATGATGATGTAACATCTGGTAGTGATGCTGCGCCTAACAAGCTTGCAACTTTCTTTATTAATGAACACACAAATGATCATAATGGGTTGCAACTTGAAACGCTAATGGACAGGGTTGATTCTCGCAGCTCTAACCTGCCCACAGCAGACGAAGTACTGGAATCTTGGAAGGAAAGCAGGAAGAAGGATGGGATATTCTTCCCCTTTCAACTTGGCCGGAAATGAGTTAAAAGTCTCATTGTTTGTTGGACATCAGTTATAGGAGACATCGTTACATGGTCAATTAGCTGATTTGATGTTCAACGTTTGCAGATTTTTGTTAGGAACAATTTATAGCCATTACCGTCGCTGATGGCTTCTCGCTGCCACTAAATGGCCTGTAAGGGTAGTGGAAAGCTGTATCTTAGTTTATGTCCAAATTTGTTTGTATTCCTGTATATATTCAGCAAGAGAAAATAAGAAAAAGGAGTATGAGTTTCACTACTTTTTTGGCATTTTGTGAATTTTGAGCTGTACAAAATTACGAGGATTGTAACAGCAAAGATGAGAATTGGAAATTTTTACACTTGTATAGATGAGTTTATGCAGTTGCATATTGCATGGTCAGTATATATATATATATATATATATATATGTGTGTGTGTGTGTGTGTATGAGTGTCAACTCGTAAACTGTACATACACCATATATAGACTAATGCATATTGACAAACAAAAACAATGACTATGGAAATGGAACACCCCCTTAGTTCGACGTCGTTGGAGAGTCATATATGCCCCAGACACAAGTTTCTAAACAAAGAATCTATAGATCGATGAATAATGGCTTTTCACGATGAGAAAGATGGGCATGGGATTGCAGTTGCTACTAGTAAACCTTTCTTTTATGGAGTCACAAGTTTTTTCATTTCTTTTTTCTCTTTTTAATCCTGGAAATACTAGGGGAGGGAGGCCGAGGCGTTTTGGTCTGACTGAGATTTTTTAAGTTTATGGGACCGTTTTATTCTCATTTTAAGTTCCAAGTGTGAACTCATTACTACACGTTACTTTCTGTTTGATGCCATGAACTCGAAAAGCATGAATAGGAAATAAAAAATGCACGTCTCCATACATACAGAAAGGAAGTGGTTGAAGAGGAAAACACAAATGCGAATGTGTGCACAGACAGTAGTTGATGACAAGGCTTTTATTTGGTAAGCCATGAACACAAAACTTTCTAAACACAAATCATGAAAATGATTCGTATCTTCTTGTACTCTTCCATTGTCAAAATGAGTCTCGAGGACATCTGGATTACATCTCTAACTTGGCACCCGAAGTCCCTATATGTATTTCTGAAGGTCATCTTTTACGATCATCCTTTAGTTCTAATATTTGGAAAAATCTATAAGCTCCTAATGAAGTGATCCCCAAAAAATGCAAACACAAGTCAAAGATCAATCTCTCATTTCCCACATTTACAATCCTAGCCTATACAGATATAGACATATCGGCAGAATACAGAGCAGCACGGGATGATGCTGAGCCCAACGTATGGTTCCTGTTTCAATGATCTCAATACCCATATGTGAGTTTCCCAACATCTGCAACATTTCCAAAGACAACTAGGATTAGCAACCGTAAAGGCACCAATATAAACTTCTTATAGATCAACCAGAACCTCTATGTGATACCATGACAACATCCAAGTCATCACAATTTTCACGGTTATTTCAAGGGGGTTAACTTGAAGTTGACTTCTATCAGTATTAAATGTACTTAATTGTTTTTTATTTTTTGGGGGGGGGGGGTTACAATTCTCTGCAAAATTTGGCATGTAGTGAACAAAATTGAGTACTGTAACTGTAATAACAATACATACAAGCGGGGAAAAAGAAGCAGCATATGCTGTGGTAATATGGATCTGATGGCCATCAATTTATGAACCAGCAAATGGATGGGGGTGGGGGAGGTATCTCCCCTTGGAAACACTGGAAATCTTGTTAATCAGTGGTGCATTGGATATGCAGAGGATCATAAGTATTTTCGTTATATAATATAATAATAGAGGAAACCATATCTAATCCAGGAATCTGTCCTTTCCAAAATATCAGTGAACCTTACTAAAGAGGAAACCAAGGTTTTTTGACAGGAAGCAATGCAGCACCCTAACCATAGCATCCTAAGACTCGGGGTTTGGCAGTTAAATGGCAAATATAAAAATAAAATTGCAGAGAGAACACTTTACCAAGCACGAAGTGTTCCACATTTCAATGCCTTCATTGCTGCTTTGGCAAAAACTTGTGCTGCTTCTGCTTCAGCTTCGGCTGCATCTGCCTCCCTTGCAGCCTTTTCAGCCTCAGCGATAGCGGCTTCTGCTTCTGCAACAGCTTGTGCAGCAGCTGCAGCAGCCTCTTGTGCAGTCATACCCTTCATTTCTGACAGCTCTGCATCGACTTGAGCTTTTGTAAGAATGTTGATTTCTCTCTTTTCTGCCTCTAAAGAATCCTTCTGCCTTTCCTCCAGGAGTAAAAAGGAAGAGCTTCTTCTTTTTTCAGATGTCAAACTTGGTGCCATTTTGTACTTGTGTTTTATCTGTCACCACCATAAACGGTATCCCATTCTGAATCATGATCATACTAAATATTTTCCAGTAAAATACAAACTTCTTACTCAAATCGTAGTGGACTCACACACACAAATACCCACATATGCATATGACAAATGCAAACTTTCATGTCATTAATCAATGAGACAATAAAATCCTTTGTGCTGTGTACATCAATTTCTTTTTAAACTGTTTTCTGGAGTGCAACATTTCAGGAACATCCACAGCTACTAAAATGTATCATCACCTAACTATCTTTGTTATACAAGATTGGCCTTTGCCTTTTATTTTAGTTTTTTGACAAGTAAGATCTATCTTGGTACAATAGGAATGAATGTTTCACCCAATTAGCTTAATTAGCTCATCAGTCACCACAGACAAATGCCTCAGTGTTTACCTATCATTGTTACACCAAGACTTGAAAGATTGAGTACCTTAATCAATCTTCCATTGGCTGTCATATGCTTCAACTTCGTGGACAATAGTTTTCTTAGATTTGACGGTGCCCAGTATCGCTCCTACAAAAAAGAAGAATGTTCAGAATATTACAAACACAAGCTTTTCTGGTTTCTAGAACTCCTGAATTGTAACATGCATGGTTTCATCTAGAGTTAGGAGAGACTGATGCTTTTTGACAAAACTGAGAAACATATTACAGGGAATTCAAAGAGACTCCGAAGAAGTGGCAGATAATGTATCAGCAGCTTGATAAAAATAGTAGTATTATCTGCCCGATACCAGCTAGATGTGATGGACAACAAAAATGATTAATACACTGCAGCCTTGATAGTTAAAGAAATTTGAAAATTGCAGCATTAAAAAAAAAGTAGCAGCAGCAATCATGTTATTACATCGGGGGAGGGACGTCAAAACCATGCAATGGTTGAATTTTCTGATTTCATATTTGACATGAATCTTATGGATATTCCTCTTGTTGGGGGTTCCTTTCATGGTCTAACAATCATGCTTGGTCTAGATTGGATAGATTTCTTATATCCCCCCCTATTGGGAGATGCATTTTCCAGATGTATGCCAGAAAAGATTACCACAGATATGTTCAGATTACTTTCCTATATTATTGGATTGTGGAGGCATCCAAGGGGGACGAAGGTACTTTAAATTTTAGAATGCGTGGTTAAAAGCTGATGGGTTTGTGGAGTTGATTAGACATTGGTGGAGTTCATACCAGATACAGGGCACTCCGAGCTTTATTATGGCAGGTAAATTGAAAGCTCTGAAGGACCTGAAGTCTTGGAATGAACAGGTATTTGGCAATGTGGAATTCCAAAAGAAGACATTATTACAAGAGTTACAAGGTTTGGAGGGTGTAGAAGTAAGGAGTATGCATTTGAGGGAAAACACCCGCAAAAGCCAAGTCATCTCAGAACTAGAAAGGGTGACTCTAATGGAGGAGATAAAAAAGTACTCCACACTATTTCTACCCCTTTAGAGTTAAACCGATGTTGTTCTCTAGTTAGTATGCTAGAGGGATACTAAGTACTTTCTTTATACTGGGTTGGCACATTAGGAAATCCCAATATAATAGAGACCACAACCTCTATTAAATGCTTTTTTTTTTTTTTTTTACAAGTACTAATGGAGGAGATTTCTTGGAGGCAATTGGCAAACATCAAGGGCCTTGTGGCTAAGGGAGGGGGATAAATATACAAAGTTTTTTCATCGGGTAGCACTCAAATAGGAGGAACAATGCCATCAAGACCCTGACCATAGATGCCCTTGTTTCCTTAGACCAATCAGTGATCAAGGATCACATTGCTGGACATTTCGAAGAGTTGCTTTCCGAACCATTTGATTGGAGGCCTAGATTAGATGGTCTATCTTTTGAGGCAATTGATCAGAAAAATATGGGTTGGCTTGAGAGACCTTTTGAAGAGGAGGTACAACAAGTAGTTAGAAAAATGAATAGAAACAAAGCTCCGAGCCCTGATGATTTTACTATGACATTTTTTCAGACTTGTTGGGAGGTGGTGAAAGAGGATGTCATGAAGGTTTTTCATGAATTTTTCACTTTTGGGAAGTTTGAGAAGAGTTTTAATTCTAAATTCATTGCACTTGTTCCCAAAAAAGTTGGTGAAATGGAGACGGATTTCCGTCCTATTAGTCTTGTGAGCAGTATGTACAAGATAATTTCAAAATTTTTTACTAATAGGATGAGCTTAGTCATGGATAGAATCATTTCTAAGGCCCCGTTTGGTTGTTGGATTGTAATGAGATCAACTCAGTTCAGTCTAATTTTAAGCTGAGTTTAACATCCAAACACCCAACTCTCAAATCGCTAAACTCAACTCAAAACCTTTTTACACGTGAGACCCACAATCTTTTTCAATTCAACACATCTTTATATGCGAGACCCACAACCTTTTTCAAATTCTCATAAATAAATCTTTTTTTTGATAGGTAATTCTCATAAATAAATCTAAACTCATCTTAAGTGGGCCCCACAAAACTTACTCCATCATCTTAACTCACTACTATTCATAAAGAACTCAACTCATCTCAACTCTGCCCAACATCTAAACGCAGCCTAAGTCTCAAAATGCATTTGCAAAGGGAAGACAAATATTGGATTCGGTCCTTATCGCTAACGAATTCTTGGGCAGTAGGATTAAGTCAGGAGTTTCGGGTATTTTGTGTAAATTAGACATGGAGAAGGCTTATGATCATGTTAATTGAGAATTCTATTTTACTAGTTAAGGAGATGTGGTTTTGGGGAGAGATGGAGATTGTGGATGAGGCATTGTGTGTCCATGGTTTGATTCTCGGTTTTGGTGAATGGTGACCTCGTGGGATTCTTCAATAGTTCGTGGGGGTTGTGACAAGGAGATCCATTATCACCCCTCTTATTTGTTATTGTCATGGAGGCTCTTAGCAGAATGTTGTCGGCTTCAGTTGCGGGTGTTTTTTTCTCAAGTTACTCGGTGGGGGATACTAACCATAGCTCTACCATTATTTCGCATCTTTTGTTTGTAGATGATACACTGTTATTTTGTGAGGCGGACCAAGGTCATATCCAATCTTTGAGGGCTATCTAGCTTTGCTTTGAAGCTATCTCCGATTTAAAAGTAAATCTTTCTAAATCTGAGTTGGTTGCCGTGGGTAACGTTCGCAACGTAAGGGGTCTGGTCAGCCTATTGGATTGTGTGGTTTATTCGTTGCCTATGAAGTATCTTGATCATTCAAACCCAAGATTATTTGGGATGAGGTGCTAGAGAAGATAGAGCGAAGGCTGGCTGGGCAGAAAAGGTTGTATTTGTCTAAAGGGGTAGGATTACCTTAATAAAGAGCACACTTTCAAACCTTCCCACATATTTCTTATCATTATTTCCTCTCCCAGCTAGTGTTGCCTTACGGATTGAGAAACTTCAACGAGATTTTCTGTGGAGTGGACTTGGTGAGGAGTTAAGTTTCATTTAGTTGGTTGGGACAAGGTGTGCTCTCCAATGAGGGGTGGCGGATTGGAAGTTCACAATTTGAGGGTCTTCAACAAGGCTCTTTTAGGGAAATGGCTGTAGAGATATAATTATGAGAGGGAAGCATTATGGAAGGTGGTGTTGATACTAAGTATGGGAGTATAAGGGGGGTTGGTGCTCTAATGAAGTTAGGGGGGCATATGGAGTGGGGTTATGGAAACATATCCGGAAAGGTTGGGGTCCTTCTCTAGCCACACTAGGCTGATTATGGGGGATGGTAATAGAACCAGTTTTTGGCATGATGTTTGGGTTGGAGATACGGCTCTTAAGGATGCTTATCACTCTATTTTCATAATTGCATGGGAACAGGATGCTTTGGTGGCAGATTTGAGGGAAATTACTAATGGCTCACAGCAGGTGCTGCATGTGCAAAAATAGTGGCGAAACAGTGGATCATTTACTTCTACATTGTGAGTTTGCAAGGGCCTCATGGAATTACTTTTTCAGCAAAATGGGATTAGCATGGGTTATGCCGGGGAGGGTGGTTGATCTACTAGCTGGTTGGAAAGGGATCAAGGGGATACCCCAAATTGCAGTTGAGTGGAAGATGGCTCCCATTTGTCTACTTTGGTGAATTTGGAGGGAAAGGAATGCCTGAAATTTTGAGGATCGAGAGCACTCTTTGGAAGAGTTTAAGAGTTTTTTTCTGGAAGACTTTATTTATGTGGGTCATTGTTATAGACTTTAATGGTTTCAACTTTCATGACTTCATTGTATCCGTTTCTAGTTCCTAACTAGGTGTAATCACATGTATACTTCCAGTGTACTTGGGCTATGCCTATTTCAATATCAATAAAATATCTTCTTATAATAAAAAAAATTTATTACATCGTTTCTGTTCTGTTAAAAGATCATGCTTGAGAGGAAGTCATTTGCAAGTGCACTTTATCTAAGGCAAAACCAATTTATTTGAAAGAAGTGAGGGTAGGAAAGGAGTTCTGCTCAAGGGAAAAAACGAATACTCTTTACAGCTTTCAAGCACTAAAAGTCAAGAAGTTTGACTACTTTTAGAATTGGTTTCTGCAAGCATGATAGTTAGATGAAGTCCAAGCCAAAAGACAAGCAAGTGAAAATACCTCTATGTACAAAGCAATTGCAGCCCTGTCAGAACCCCTTGGCTCCTTCAAATTGGTAATAGCCTCTAATATAAGCTTATCCAACCTACAACCAGGGAAAGGAGGTTCCAACAGAAGAAATTAATGATGCCAAGAAAAACAGGATTTTGGTTTTGTTGGTGATGCCAAGAAAAACAGGATATCATGGTTAACAGTACAAATATGCCTATATTTCTGGAAGGTTTATAAATTATA
Source organism: Juglans cinerea (assembly GCA_961763995.1). NCBI lineage: Eukaryota > Viridiplantae > Streptophyta > Magnoliopsida > Fagales > Juglandaceae > Juglans > Juglans cinerea. The sequence continues at coordinate 30,196,840 of CAUIVZ010000010.1, forward strand.
AAACCCCCATTTTAGCTGTTATATGTAAGCAATATTGATTGACTGCAGTGCCTATTTCCACACGTAGCGGCCAGAATCAACCAAAAAGTCATGCAACAAATTTTCCCAGCATTATACAATATGCGGCTTAGACTATGTTTAAAAGTGAAATCAATTTATCAACCAATTAACTTCACTGTTGTGGGCCTCTTCCAAGAGCTAGTGTGTGAAGTGAAATCATTTTATCGTGTTATATTTCCACAAACGGTCTCATTTGATAAAAGATCTTACTCAGAGAGTGGTAGTCTTTGCTAGGGTGGCCACTTGAGGTAAAAATCACATACAAGATAACTTAAGGAGGTGACAGACTACAATGATAAATTGATGCTGCACATGTAAGAGGGATTGGGAAATACTGATAAAAAAAAGAAAAAAGAGGGATTGGGAAATGGCAGATTACTTGTTACTTAATTGTGAGGTAGCTAGTGCTCTTTGGCATGCTGCTTTTAGCCTCTTCGGATTGAGTTGGGTCATGCCTCGACTGGTGGTAGATCTTTTTCAATGTAAAGGTCAATTTGGCAGCCTGGCAATGATTTGTCGATAATAATACCAATTTGCCTAATGCCTAATGTTGTGTATTTGGATAGAGATGAATAATTGAAGTTTCGAAATTTGTGACAAGAATATGGAGGATCTTAATGATTATTAATTTTTTTATCTTTGTATCTCTGGACCTCAGCCAACTTAGATTTGTCTAGCTATAGGTTTGTGTATTATTATGACCTTTTTAATCTATCCAACTAGGTGCATTTAATGTATACTTCCGGTGTACTTTAAAAAAATGTATACTTCCAGTGTACTTGGTATAGTGCCTTATTTATTTATAAAATTATCTTACTTATAAATAGTTTATTTACATTTTAATACAATACAGGAAACTAAAGAATTGAGCAAGAGATCTTGCTCCCAACAACTTTTATTTGATCGATTCAATCTTACTCCCAACAACTAGCACAAGAACATCCCAACTAAGAGATCTCATCAGCCATCGGTCTCTCTGAAACATACTACATTTGATGAAATCGTTGTAGGATGTGAGTTCAGAAAATTCCTATCAAGGATCTGACACAACTGTCCTCATTTTTCAAAGCCTCAGAACTGCCACGGGAAAGGTCCTAACTCCTAACTCCTTTCCGTGTCATATATGGGTGTGAGATACTAATGAAACAAATGATATTTGTAGTTACAGCAGATGTCTCCAATTCTACATCCAGTTACACTCTTCATCCCAGTAACTGGATGTATAATTGAAATGAGATATTCGCATCATCACTTGTCTACACTTCAGGAAGATTCCATGCCATAAATATATAGATTGGCATAATTTAAAAGCATCCAATATTTTTTGTCTGCCTATTGTCTTGTATTACTAGGTTTTATGAAGTCTTCCAAAATTATAGTAACATCATTTTTCTATAAGTAAAAAAACATGTCTATAGTAACATCATAAACATCTGAGTAGGAATTGACTACCATATGAACTTTAGATCAGCTAATTTAAGAATGAGAATTACTCAAGTATATGTCACCAATCACGAGTATACAAGTTTTACAGGGATAATAACTGCAATATGATAGTCAGAAGAGGTGTAACCTTGCAAATGGTTCCTTCGAATCAGCAGCCTGCAATGTTCCTCTAGAAATTGCAAGAGGCTTAGCATCAACAGTTTCAACATCATTCTGAGGTATAGTGCTCAGAGACTTAGGGTTATCATCAAGCTTGGGGATTGGTAGATCCCTTTTAAGTGCAAGTTTGGCCTTCTGCCTGGAGCCCCATATTGCCGTCACATTTATATTTCTCCATTTATCCTATCCAGAATATATGATAGTCAAAACTAATACATCATAACACATAATTAGAGATTTACAACTGAGTTTAGGACAGAGCTCCTAATTTGCAGATGCAACAAACAGAAGCACTGTCCATTGGAACCAGTTCTAGAGCGTCATAGCTGAAAGTGTAAATTACACTTTCTTCCATAATAGTTGAGAGTACTGTCTGAAGGTCTAAAATAGATACCTTGAGATCCACATTTGAACGTAAATGTAAGATGCCACTGAACTCTGGGTCTGTTAGTATCGTCCGCCATTTGCCTGCCCCGTGCTTAATGACTCCTGCTTTAAGAGCTGCTTCTTCTTCTGCTGTCCACTTTTGCTTAGGAGCACCCATCAACAAACCCCAATTCCTTCTTGAACAAAACCTATACAGTTTATCCTGTAGCTTTTCAGGACCCATGAACAGAAAACAGATTATCAAATATCGAATTGAAATTAACAAACATATACAGAAACCCAACAAAAAATAACTTGAGCACAAAATTCAGTTTTTTTGAGTTGTACTAACAAACACCGCCCCCCCCCCCCCCAAAAAAAAAAAAAAAAAAAAACGAGGGAAAAATGAATGATAATATACATCATATGGAACGAAAAATAAAACCCAGCAATTTAATAGCTTTATCTGACCATCTCCTTCTACATACATCATGTGATCGAATATAATACCATCAGCACGGACCAAGTTTCAAGAAAGCCAAATATTTTATTGTATTGCTAGTAATATGTCAAACCCATGTGAACAGGGAACCAATTCACAAAAACGTTAAAGACGCATCTATCCCAATCCTCAAATAAACTTCAAATATTCACACAAGCTACCGATACACACGTGCTCCTGCAAAACCAATTCATCGACTTTTAAGTGATGAATTATAGCCAGCAAATATTAACTTATTTTAATGACTAGAATCAGATTTTAATGCAAATCGGGTCAGATTGTGATTAACCCTGCAAGTTTATACTTGCAAAACAATGCGAGATAGATCCGACCGCTAAAAAAAAATGCAAACAACATAAGAAAGCAGAGAGGCTAATCGACTTGATGAAATTTCCATCAGCATGATTTGATTGACGTAAGAAACAGACCTCAAAAGCGGCGAAAAACATACCCAATATAATCAAAATGTACCTGTGAGGTTTAAAACGGAGAAGTTGAGGAGGCAGAGGTGTAGCGGATAAAAGGAATTACTATGGAGGGAGGTGGGTTCAGGTGCTAATCATTTAGGATTATATCCCAAAGTTTGCTCGAATTTTTGTAGACTCCAGTCGACGGAATACAGGATTCGGACCCGGAGATAATGGAAGAGATTACGGCATTTGTGTTCTTTTTTTTTTTTTATGTTTGTTGTCCGAGAGAAAATAAATACAAGTAGTTTTGGTGTTCTTTTAGAAACAGCGACCCTATATTTTCTGAAATTAGGAAAGGGGTCAGTTTAGGGTTTTCGAAATGAAACTGTGTCCTGCTTGTATAGAATGATTTGCATTAGTGCCCCTTAATTGTGAATTTTATTTTTTCATGTTCTTTTGGTTTTTGACTAGATATTTATTTTTATTTATATTTATTGTTCAGGTGCAAAACTTTTTCCACTGTTCATGTACTGGTGAATCATCTTTTTATTAAATTAATGAGGTGAATCAAGTCAGATCACGAGTCACAACCAATTTTCATATATCAAGGATTCTAAATAAATATTTAGTTGTTGTCGAGACTTGGAATATTATTATATTTCCTATGGAAATGAGCATCTGATCATCATCCAGTTTATCCAATGACAAATGTTACATATACTCACTTTTTCATATTCTTTATATAGACAATTATTTTATATTAAAAAAAATTAACACAACTAATCATATTAATAGAGTGCATAAAAAATATACAAAAATGACTGTACATAAAAAAATATACAATTTTATATAAAAATTTAAAAAAATTATAATAATTAGATAGATAAATTATAAAAACAAACGAGAGCTTAGTGCTGTGTTCTACTCAAGATCTCACAAATTATCTCAAACTCTCCATGTTCCCTTTCCTCCTTGCATATAGAGTGGGTTTTTTCACTACTTTCTCAATGGAAAAATGAGGCTAAAGTGGAAAAAGGATCGAGGACATCTCCTTCTGAAAAGGAAAAAGGTCAACCATGATGATAATAGAATGGAGGTGGATGAATTATGCAGCAACCTTGAGACTATCGAACTAATAATGCAGAACAATCATTTTAGGCATTATAAAGTGTAAGAACTTTCCCTCTCAAACAATATAAGATTTCATTCATCACATTTATATTCTCAATTAGTCATTACATCCTGGGTATTACAGAAACTTCACCGAGTAGTGGGTCCGCTGAGGTTATTAGTGTTGAAACAATATACCAATCAATCCGCACCTGTTCAACTTACCCTGTCTTTGACGAAGACACAAAGAAAAAGGACAAGTTAAACACTGTCAAAACATCGGCCTACATAAGTACAAATCCTGATAGTTATTGCACAATGTAATATTACAAGATTGTGACAGATCCCTCTTTGGGGCCAGCACGGATCTTATTCAATTCCACAACTTGAGTTGGATTAATTACAAGACTAAGCTTGGCTTTTCTTTCTGAACTTCGTGGCATCTGAATGCCTTGTGTGTGTTGCCTACACAGAACATGATAGCTGCTTAAAACCAAATGAGCCATTTCCGACGCTGCACAGCCCTACCTTTGTTGGGGTTTACGGTGATTCTTTCTGCATTATCAACAAGCCATTTGCTGAAATCAGGTGATGACACAAGTTCTTCCAAGGCATTCTCCGTAGAGTCCCTAGTGAACATTTCCCACTCAGCCTTTGAGAATTTTTTCCTTCCAGGTGTTGTATGGAATGTAGAAGGGTATAACAACTCTGAATCTGATAGCTGACAAGGCAATGTTCTGGAAAAACCTGAAGGATAGAATAGAATGTGTCAAGAACATCTCCAGTGGGTAACAGTCACCATTTCCTTTTTACTAACTATATCAAGCATAAAAGAGATCAATTAAACCTCGATCGGCAGAATTGCATGGAGCCAGGGTGAAATTTTTGGTTTGGGGCCTAAACAACTTGGAGCCATCATCACCCCGAACATTGTACAAATCTTCATTATCTGAGTCTCCAAAGGGTGAATTATCAGGAACTCGAGTTCTTTTCCGCTTCGTTCTAGGAGATTTCACCATCTTCCTGTAGAAGTATTTCCCAGATTGAATGCATTACAGATCACAGGACACAGCACAAAACAAAAGAACCACTTACACCATAAAAGAAAGAAATGAAACATGCGAGATAAAGTGCAGATAGTTTTTTTACAAGTCTAATAGTGTAGATAGATAGTTTAGGACAATTTATTATTCCTTAGAGCTCAAGAGGTTCATAAAAACTATGCAAATATGTCGGATATTTTTTCCAGGCCACAATAGCATACCGTCTTTCAGTTATTTGAGAGTAGAAGCAAAGAATGATTATCCCCTCCAACCAAAATCAGCAAATTTTTCTAACGGCATGTCAACATTATCATAATTTGGAGATAAGTGTCAAATATATGAGTGCCAAAGACCTTAATGGATGAAATGGAAGCAGATCTTGAAATCCTGATGATGGAAGGTAATCGTTAAGCTCCGGAATTGTAAAATCATACTTGTACAGGCGACGAAGGAATCTCAATCTACAGATTCTCCTTGATAATGATGAGACCATTATTCCAGCTATTAAAGCTTCAGCTGCCAGAAGAGGATCTACAGAACTCTAGAAAGCAACATACTGTCAGGGTTGTTACCATTTCTTCAGAAACAAGAAGCTTATATGTAATTAACTGGACCATGGTTTTACTATATATTGGTAGGGATGAATAAATTTATTTTTCTGGGGTCAATGAAAAGAAACCTGAAGAATCATAATGGCAGCCAAAATACGGATGGACCATGCAACAAAGTGAGACGTGCTTATATCAATCGATCCATCTTCTGTCAGGACAAGCTTGCGGACTACCCAGAAGCCCATCCACGCTCCAGTCAGAACAACAAAAGCCAGCAGAAATATTGTCAACTGCAATTCACAGTTTTGAAAAACATTTCAATTTCTTAATTTGCTAAGCAATATCATCAGTTAGTGCTAGGTCTACATAGAGATCTTAATAAAGTGAACTTACAAATGACGTGGCTTGATGTGAGATGTTAGATCTACTTTACAATAAAAAGAGCTTTACAATCTGATGTCTCACATCAAGCCACACCAGTTTGTAAGTTCACTTTTGTAAGATCTTTGTATAGACCAAGCATTTCTCTTAATATAACGGCCATTTTAATTGGAAAAAACCTAAATAAAACAACATAAACAACAATAATCCAAACAAACACAAAGAATAGTGGTTTATTTTTACAGTTTCAAGTGAATAAAAAAAATTCTGGTTTTAATTTTGAAACCAAATATTACATACACGCCTAAAGAATACTTTTTTCCTTTTATAGTATGCTATGTACTTGGTCCAATGCTGTTGATTTCAATGGCATGGCCCTTCATGATTTCCTTGTTTCCATTGCACCCTCCTAGTCAGGGTTGTTTATTGTATATACTGGGCTAGGCCTATTCTTGGAGTAATATTTTCGTTTTTACTTATAAAAAAAAAAGGAAAGTAAAGATTTATAAATTTCAAGGATGACAGTTGAAAACAAAGAAGAGAGATGAATCGGGATGAGATCCAAAGAGGATAAGACCTTAAATATTATTTTCTACATAAACCTCAAGAAGGCATTCCATTCAGCATATAATTTAACCCCCTTTTCTTTTGGGGGAAAGGGTACAGAGATATCTGTTTATTTTATCAGTATATTCCAAATGTAGGACTGCCTAAATAACTTAAAATATGCCACAATTAAATAAGTTCTAACAGAGGTTTTGCCAAGCTCTCAACTGAAACTAAATAATGCTCATGACGTGTCTGTGCTTTAACTTGTGAAGGAAGCTAGATCATAACTAATTTGATTTGGATTAATAAGATTTATCCAATTTCCACCTCCGCCACCAAAATGAAAGCCAAGGCAATAAAGCTAAACTAAGAATTTATGTGTCCAAGTAAATCAGCTAAATACATAATGAAATCAAGGGACAAAGAGGTAGCTCCTATATACTAGGAAAATGCATAGGAGCCAGAAAATTCTTTGTTTCTAATTAATCATTCATGTGTACGACTATATCAAGGCCTTTTCAGCAAAGAAAAGAATAACATAAAAAAAGAAGGATGCAGATGAAAGACCCTGAAGTTATTCTCTCTACCTAGCATATTTACATACATACAGGATAGTACATGTCTTCACCGATTCCTATCTCCATAAGTATTGAACGGCACAATCCAGGTAAGTATCGGAGGAGGAAAGATCCCAAACCAACCTGTCAAAAATATTTTATTTAAAACATCTTTTACATCTAAAAAGAAGAAGGGCAGGGAAGTGAGTTGAGTTAAGGTTGGTACCCACAGCAGATGAGTATATAAAAATTGCAAGTGAGCTCTTTCGACCAGTCGGTAGAAGCTTCATCCCCTGTCAATAACCAGAAAGGATATTCCATATTACAACTTTTGTTAGTTGCCATATGACAATACCAGGAAAAGATAACAAGTTAACATAAATAAATTTTTTCCAGAATAAAGTTAGAGAGAGTAGTTATTCAAAGCCTCGATCCAATAAAGAAGCCGACATAGATGATAATACAAAATTTCCTCCATACAAAACTGATAAGTGATAAACCAATTTGACCAGAAAAGAAACGCAAATGATAAAATCAGATAGACATTAAACAAACTCAATGGTGAAACGAAATACCAAAACTGAATGCAAAGCATATACAAGTTACAAACACCCGACTGAAACTGGAATCCAGATAATTCTTTTTTTTTTTCTGTAAGTAAAAGAAAATTTTATCGAAACAAGTAAACAAGCATTGCCCATGTACATAGGGAGTATACAAAAGAGAGCACCTATCACAAGTTAGGAGCTAGAATGATACAAGAAAGTCATCAGAATCCAGCATTGCCTAGATAACAGCACTAATGCACTGGATCTCATAGGAATCCAGACAATCCTTTTTGCCCAGTTAGGAAACCCACCCTAGTAACAATACAGTAACAAAGATGGAACAACAGTTTTAACCAAAAGGAGCACAACAAAGAAGAAGGATGAATGGCATCATAGTGGATATCATTATATCTATATCTATATCTATATATATATATATATATATATATATACCTGTTATGTAAATTCTTATTTGCAAGTCCAGTAAACCTTAATAGAAAATCCAGTTTATATTTAAACCTTAAAAATTGCAAATGGAATCCATATTATTAATAGTATAGGAATGAAAAGCTGTCTTACCTGAAAAAGGATTATCAATATTACAAGGATGACCCCGATTGAGATTGCACTTCCATAATAAAATATCAATGAATTGCTCAGAGAGGATGACAGGCTCATCAGAACTATGCCCAGGATTAAACATGTTATGCGATATGAAAAGAGTTCTGCCAAAAATAACAAAACAATCAAATAGTAATTGAACACCTCACTAGCAAGAAAATTAGTGGGAAGGAATGTCTCCACTGATTAGACAACAAAATACCTTCTTCAATGGACACCTCAAATTTTTCTAAGGATGAACCAGTAGTCCGTATGTCTAAGAGCCTGTTGTCAAAAGGTGACATGGAACGAACCCAAGAACCCTTGGTAACTTTCTCCCACTGACTTGGAGGGCACATCCCTATCCCTATAGACATATTCCTGCAAAGAGAAGATACTACTTTTATTTAATAACCAAATAATTTTAAATTGTTGTTATATCAGCAAGTCTTATTTTGAACCAATAACACTCTTCAAGACATGTAATTCCCACAATTTTCAATCATGGATATAAATTGTATGGTAGATTACTTTATCTTGAACAAATACAGCATGCTGCATGAATGCCAACTTCTCCAAAGCAGCAGCGAATACATGATCATCAAGAATATGCAATTCTAGAACAGTAAACTAATTTTCCCAGTCAGTCAAAATTGTCAAATCAATCACTATGTTTGGAATGCCAGGTGTGAAAATCACATGATACAATGACTCACCTATGGAAACAAACCTCAACATTCTGTAGACGAATGCTTGGATCTTTTTGCGATACATTCACCTTCACCGAGTGGGCAAATTTTCTCAAATTTTTAAGCCTTGACAGTCCACGGATATGAACTCTTTCAACGATCGCTGAAGTATCAGGCTTCAAACCTGGAGAGTTTTTCATTGGCAGACTGCTAGATAGCTGCAGCCTAGTTGATTGACCAACAACTGCGAAACCAAATTGATAACAGTAGATGATCACTGTCTATCTAAATTCTCAGAAACATAAAACCAAGTGTTTACTCCAAATGTTCCTTATATGACTCTCATTCCCATTAAAGGTTCACTTTAATTTACATATAAAAAATGAGAGAGGGAGAGAACATTTGCATTAAAAATGTTCCATTGCACATTTGCATTCCCTCGTTGCTACCAAGAACCCAACACGGGCACAACAATCAACATCCAAACTTAGTATTAATTTGCATCAAATAGGACCCAAAATTGAACACTTAATTCTCTTATATGCCTAGAATAAATTATTTACATTCGTAATGCTAATCTTCGCTACCCAATATTAAAAAACCATCAGAAAAATAGAATTCTTGCTTTAAAAAATTCGCAAAAGGAACTAACTCAAGTATAAACAGAAAACTTGTAATGGTTTTTCATATTCTATGTTCACAAAGTTAAATCTTTCACAAATTTTTTTTGACTAATTTCGTCAGTTTGTCCAAAAAAAGACAGAAGCATATCAGAATTAAGACATTTTCTGCTTGGAATCACTAAATACAACTTCGGAACCCTAAATATTGAGAATGTCCAAGGCACAAGGCACAGCCAAATTCAACGTGTAATCGAAGAGAGGAACGTACCCAAAGAACTTTCGGTGGCTGAGGCCGGACCCGAAATGGCGAGAAAGAGCAGAAACAGGATACGGGCGAAGATCCGAAGGGGTTTAGGAGAAGCCATGGTTTCTGCGGGGAAAGGTAGTCGTTGAGAATACGGTAAAATGGGAAGGGCAATTCTGCTATTTTGCAACGGAGCTACCTCGAATCGAGCCTTAATTTGGCCTCACCGACTTTATTATTATAAATATTTTCTTGGTACTCCGCCGACTTTACTTGTTTTTAAAGGAAAATGCTGCATCATACAGCACTGCAAAAATAATCGATATATAAAGATTTAATTTTTTTAATATAAATTTAATATTTATTTATTTATTTTTAAAAAATTTGGATGATGTTTACGCATTTTACGACTGTAAATATCATTGTTCTTTAGAAATAGACAGGCATAGTCGCATAGCTCGATTAATCAACCATGTCTGTCCTGTCCATGTGAAATCTCAGCTTCACTTCTTGTAATTTCTCTGTTCTTTCTATGCAGGAAATCATGGTGACTGTATGGCAGATAATCTGCAATATAAAGGAGAAGCCAATGTAGTTTAACAATGTTTATATGCTCTTTTTAAGCCTGTAATTGTGATTATAGACTCAGAAAAGGACTAGGAATTGTTCTCCGCCCATATGTCAATATTAAAGCTTCAAGGTTGAAGAATGAAATTTCTAATATAATTTCTCACTTACTGCGCTTTTCCAATCAAGTTGAGAAAATATAGATCCCATTTTTTTACCATTTCAGAAGCAAGCAAAGATACAAAACCTACATCTGCACCTGTTTCGTCACTTTCTATTAGAGATTTCCATCTTTGTGGTTTCAATGCACACTGCCCGATCACAACCCAATACCCCCGTCCCCTTCCTTCACCCCCCAAACTCCCTCAGATAGAATTCTGGAAACAAAACTACCTAAAGCTTGCATCTGGTTTAATTGTTGCTTCACTAAGTTCTTCAAAACTGCCAAAGGGAGAGAATCACCAGAGAATCATCCGAACCAAATCCCCCAGCGCCAATGTAACCCGCATATGAATGGGGACCCGATCGTCGAGACGCAAAGTGGCCCCGTTCTGATACTCCATGGTGACACGAGCATCTCACCTCGCCTCCAATCCCGGGTTCACCGCCAGCTTTCTGGGAGTCATGAAAATCCGCGAGGTCACGTAGGAAAAACGTACGGGTGACCAAAAATAGCGCCGTTGCCGGGGATCGAACCCGGGTCACCCGCGTGACAGGCGGGAATACTTACCACTATACTACAACGACTCGTTGATGAAGATGAAGACTTGTGTTAACACATAGAGTATTCAAATATATATGTATTAAGATTAAGATGCTCTCTTATCCAGTTTTTAGAGTCTACATTGAGAGTAAAAGATACATGACGTGATATTTTAGCTCATTTTATAGCTTTGAATGCTTAATAGAAAAGTTTTGTCAATCGTGGTTTAATAAATCAAGCTGCCATCTTAGTGTACTTCCAATTATGAGGTGATATTTGCAAGAAAGTTAGAGAAAAGCATTATCTTCAAGAGTTAAATATGTTCTCCACCAAGTAGTTTAAGCAGATTGATACAAGGATGTTGGAGGAGAAGTGGTAGATGAAGAAGAGAATGCGTTTAGTAGCGAAGGAATTGCAATAGGAAGATGGTTTAGATTACACGGACACATTCAGTCCTGTTATTAAACTTGTAACTATGCGCATTACTAAACCTGTAGTTCACTTTGACTGACCTTTGTGCCAATTAAATGTTTCCTTGTATGGACATCTCAATGAGTAAGTTTATATGGAGCAGCCAACTGCCTTTATTGATTCTGACCATTCATCTCTTGTTTATAAACTAAATAAAGCATTCTATGGTTTGAAACCATCATTTCAGGCTTGGTTTGATAGATTTTCACAAACCAACCTTGGGTTTTATGGAATCTAAGCTTGATTACTCTCTTTTTGTCTTCCATTGTGACGACATAAATGTGTTTCTCTTAGTTTAAGTGTATGACATTATAATTACAGGTAGTAATTTGCGATTTCTACTGCTTCTTATCTCATGTCTGAAGTCTGAATCTGCTCTCAAGGACTTAGGTCCTTTGCATTATTTCTTGGGGATCAAAATCACCCGTGATTCATCTATTGTCTCAAGGACTGTCACTTCATTCGCAAGAAAATCCTCAACAAAGATCTTGTGCTGCGTTTCATTTCCACTCATGCTCATGAGCTAGCAGATGTGTTCACTAAAGGATTAACTTCGTCTCGGTTCCTTTTGCCTCAATACAAACTCATGCTTCGTGAACTCGCCCGTGTTTGAGCAGGGATGTTAGTGAATCAGTTAAACATGCTGCAGATGCCGACTCAGTTTCCCGCACTACTGCAAACTCTTCCCCTTACACAATTACAAATACATGATGTAATCAAATAACAAAACACTTATACGATATTTAAAGTTTAAAGTCATTAGAAGTTGTATACATCAGTAGTGATAAACATCAACTATATACGTTTAGTTTTCATATTCGTACTATGTAACCTTATCGTTAAGTGATTATAAATACAACACTATGGCCAGCTGTATGTTAAGTTGCCTTCCATCCATCCATTCCTTGTTAAAACTCTTTACATTCGTTATACCTCTACGTGGTAGAAAAACAAAAACAAAAAACCCCGTGCTATAGCTTTCTAAATTCTAATGCCCTGACTTGGGCAGGCATCTATACGTAGAATGAGCGAGCCTGCCTAAGATGCCACTCATCCAGTAACCCACTTGTGCCGCCAATCAAAGTCCCTAAACAATCTAAAAAAATAATACTAACTTAAAAATCGTATCTTGTTTTTAAAAAAAAATCAAAAAGAAAATAACTTGAAATTTCTTTTATGTTTTATACTATTTTTTCAAAATATTTTTTTCATAATTAGAGATTTTAAAGAAAATCTTACATGCAGAGACATATCCTAGAAATAAAAGAAACCCTAAATGATGGAGATTAGGGACTTGGGGATACAAATATGTTACAATTTTAACACCTCAAAATTATTATATAAAACTTTGTCAATTTGTAAAAATAAAATTTACTCTTACGGGATCTCTTTTTGATTCATTTCTCTTTTCTATATTGACTGACATATGGATGAGGGGATGTTTCTTTACCATACAGAATCGCCTGCTAAGCTGCCATATGGACTTTGTATCACATTAACATATGTCAATGTTAATAGCTCCAATCCAAGATAACATATTCAGTGACTTCGCTGAATTAATTTCTCCGATAGTAGCCCATAAAATGGATCCCGAAAAAAGTTCGATATATATGGTCCAAGTCCACTTCTGGTACTGGTAGTAGCATTTTCCAAGACTCCCAAGACTATTCACAAGTTTGTGTACTTTTTAAGGGATCATGCATCCAAGTGAGCGCCTCATTTCTGCTTTTGTGGAACCCAAAAGAGTCTAATAGCTAGATCATGCATACTATATGTCCACAAACAATACGTGCAGGTATACAGAACAAGCATCTCGCCATACAATTGCAAGAGCCTCTTACAAACATGCTGCAGATACTGCACCCAAAAGATAAACTACTCGGCCTGCACATAGAAAACTAGCAAACACAGATGAAAAAAACACAACCAGTTTCAAGTCAAAAACAACTTCAGGAAACCATTGTATTGGCATCATCTTCGTCACCATCTCCAGTTTCATTGATGTACTGGTTCTGAAACTCTATCAAGTACTGTGTTGATCTCTTCACATCCAAAAACAGATGATAAACCCGGTTAATGTCTTCCATCTCCACAGTCTTTCCCTTCCGCTTCAGGCAAGCCAATGCAGCAGCTGTAATGAGATGAATGGCGTATCTCAATGATGTTTCTACCCCAATTTTCGTCAACAAACATTTTGCCTCTTCAGACATTTCCACATCTTCCTCTTGGCACCTGATGTCTAAAATCTTGCGGATTTCATCCTCTGTGTAAGGCTGGGTTGTGATAATAAGTAGGCGATCGAGGAGATCTATTGGAATCCCATGTGGGGATTTGTAATTTGTGCCTCGGATTGTGGTGATCCCTCTGTTTGTAGCGACAACTAATATGGGAGCCATCTCATTCTCCAGAGCACGATTCAGAAAAGAAAAGCATTCAATGTCAAGCATGTGCACCTCATCAATGAAGAGAACACCAGGTATCATCTCTGCCTTCCCTTCCTCTCTCCACTCAGCCACCTTTGTGTCAATTTGTTCCCTCACTTCTGCACGGATTTCACCAGTATCACCGGTGAAGAGAGCCAGAAATCCCTGTGTCCTGAAATTGATGGATAAGACAGTCAGAGATAAAAACAGGAAAATTAACCAGCAGCCTACAACAAGCAACACCTTAGCTTGATCTATGGTGGGAAAAAAGAAATAATCTTCAATACAACCAGTTGTCATGAAAGCATCTAGCCAAAAAGAGAAGACGATAACATGAGTAGGCATGTTCTCTTATAAAGAGTAATAAGTCCTACAATAAATTGAATTCTCAATTTCCATTTCTATGATTGCGAGATTCGTACTGTTTTACTTCCAAAAGAAGCTAACATCCTCTTTCTTCCAAAACACAGATGCCCTTAAATTTGAATCCTTATAATATGAGCATATCAAAGCTTGATTTAACACTAAATAAGCAGCAAAGCAATTCAAGAAGCCAAACTTGAGCTCTAATCACTTAACCGCAGCTTGTTATTCACCACAACTGTGATTAAAACTACGTCAGGTATCAATAAGGCTCAATAGGCATAGAATTAAGACTTAAGGCACAAACATTCTCATCTCATCTCATCTGATCATTACAACTTTTCTAAATTCTCACATAAAATAAAATAAACAATTCAACTTTTTCAAATCCCAAAACAAAAATAATATTAAAAAAATATATTCTAACAACATTCTATTTAACTTTTAACTTTTATCTCAACTCACCTCATCTGCGAAAAAAAGAGGCCTTAGTTAAAGAGACCAGGTACCCTTGTTTATTTTAATTTCGAGAGTAGGGGAAAGAAGTTTTTGGCTTCTCTACCTAGAAATAATACAGCAAACAAAATATAGAGTGCAACTGTAGAAATTCAATGGTGGTTATGGCCGTGGTAAACAGAACCAACGGTACAACAACGAAAGCACGCAACAGGGCAGCCACCAACATAGTCTCAAGATTACATGAAAATTCATTCTAACGAAAATTGATATAGAAAAATTCAAACAAATCTAGCTCTGCACAAGAAAACATCTTTTGCTACTCATTTTCATACTTATGATAATACCAAAGCATCAAACTTTGCACAAGACACCTTCTTCTGCTTTTCAAAGAGCACCACTTACCTGCTATTGATGACATCGATCTCGTGAAGCGTTACGCAATGCACGACTTCCTTACGCTTCTGGAGCTCCCCATCGGGACACTGCACGAACTTGGTCTGGGGTCCCATGGCATCGTAGTCCCTGGATCGAGAGAAGGACCTCCCGAGCTTCGTGATCTTCCCGGAGGCCTTGTCGATGGCGACGACGTCTCCACTCTGTACCTTCTCCTTCCCCAGCGCCTCGATCATCTTGGCGCCCAGATCGTACACGGTTTCCATCTCAGTGGTCTTCAGGGTGAGCTTACCGGTCTTGGAGGCTGCCCCGGAGACGGCCGGGCGGTCGATTTGGATCTCGACGACCTCGCCTTCGATGACCTCGGTCTCTTCCTTAATGCGCACGCCGATAGCCTTGCGGAAGGCCTGCATCAGGGCCTCGGTCTTGGACATCTCGAGGGAGAAGAGCTCGCTTCCGGCAAGCATGGCGAAGGGGGTCTCAAGGCCCAGTGACTTGGCCATGCCCATGGCGATGGCGGTCTTGCCGGTGCCGGGCTGGCCCGCTAGAAGAACGGCACGGCCGGCAATCTTGCCCTCTTTGATCATCTGGAGGATGACTCCGGCAGCCTTGCGGGCGGCGGCCTGACCCACCATGCCCTCGGAGACTTGGCGAGGTTCAAGGGCAGAGTCGAGACCCAGCCCACGAATGTGGGAGTGTGCGCCAATGCGCTCTATACGGGTTAGGTCTCGGCTCTCTGAGAGTTTCAGCTCCGCCATGACTATTGTATGGTGGTGGGAGACAGTGATACGTTTAGGGTTTAGGGGTTTTCTAGATTTGGTGAATGTGAAGGCAAATCACTCACTCTTTACTTCCCTGGCGGCTACCACGCAGCCTCTGCTACGCTCGGAGAGTATCGAGCGGGCCGTGCACCCATTTTCTATTTATCCGTCAATTAATAATTTTTTTTTTTTTAACGTTAATGATTTATTACGGTTTGGATTAGGAGATGAGATGAGATGATTTTTTAATGGAAAATGATAGGATTATTATCTTCTTACTATTTATTTATTACTCATTTTATATTTGATTTTTTTTAAAATTTTTTATTTTACTTAATGATTAAGGAAGTGACTATTAATAAAATTCTATATTTTTTTTTAATTTTTTCTTAATATTTAAAAATATTAAAAAAATACTTAAAAGAAAATAATAAAAAAATAAAAAACTTGAAATGAATTATAAGTAATAAATGAGTAGTAACAGAGTACTAACCCTATTACTATCCTTTTTTAATACTAATAAAATTTTTAATTGAAATAAGATGAGAACAGACACTTAATCATTTTGATTTGTGGAGTCAAATTTTAACTTTTTTTTAAAATTATTTTTAAATTTTTTATGAATTTTCAAATTTCAATAAACTTAGGCCCACCTATTTTGGTACCCACCGGCTGGACTTAGGCCCAAGATTACACTCTGAATTTCCGCCGCACACGTTTTCTGGAATTTATTTTCTCCTGAATCCTCCCCTTGTTCTATTTTTTTGAAGAGTAATATTAGATATAAGTCTCAAATAGACAAGCCTCATACAAACCTTTTATAAAACAATGTAATAGTTTTTTTTACATTTTTTTAATGTGAGATTCACTTTTTTACAAGGGCTTGTATGGAGTTTGTCTATTTGGAGTTTGTACAAATCATTTCTCCTTTTTGAATTTGATACGACTCCTTAGACACTTGTTCCCTACAAGTTGTGCGTTTATGCTCATTGTTAAGGGGCATGAAATCCGAAGACCTATCAAACATGTCCCTTCATGCAGCGCATGAAATGCAGGATCCGCTCGGCATGGCTCCTCTATACTCGACACGTGGCATTCTTCTCTTTGGATCCATGCTTTGCATCTCCTGTCTGTCCCCCCATAACCATCACCTTTCATTTTCTTCTCCGGCTTTCAAGTTATTCACCCTCTCTTTACTCGCAAACTTATGCTTTCCTTTGTTCACATGGCTCCCCATAACTCCTCTCGTTATGCTCCTCGTGTGCGTCCACCATCCGGCGTCCCTCTTGGCCATGAGACCTCTCAACCCACTAACTTCGAAGGGAGTCAGTGGGTTGCGCTCTGTGAGAGATTGGTTTGGGGTTCCTGACTCAGTTAGGCGGAATCTTCCTAACTCTCATGAGAGGATTGTGAACCATGATGGCTATGCCATCTGAGTGAGACTATATATTGACATGTTCGAGATGGGATTGAAGCTTCATTTTTGTCGCTCCATTCTTGATGTTTTAGACTATCTGGGAATGGCCCTCGCTCAGCTAGTACCTAATGCTTGGAGATTCTTTTATCCTGCAGTGTTATTTGGAGGCAGGCTCTAGGGTTGAGAATCCTGACATGACTGCCTACCTGCAAATATCTATTTGTCCATGGCATGCGGAAGCATGGGAGGAATCAATGCAGCTTCCGTTTACATACTGGCTATCGAGTCATTCACTTGGAGTCCCAATATTCTCTCATGAAGAATTGGGATCATAATTTTTTCTTTATGTTTGGAAAAGGCTAAGAGTTCCCCTATGGCGAAGCCGCCCTCCGTGAATTTTCGATTAGGTCCCCTTGGCATTTAGGTTCTTGATGGTCGTGCCTTCGAGGTAACTCCTAGTGCCTCATTGCATGTGGTGTCTTATGACCAACCGCTCATTTTCTCTCGATTGATCACTAGTCTTACCTTTGCATTTTAAATCCTGAAGTTGTGTTTTAAATTGACAGATAATTTTTTAATGGAGTCCAGTGTTTTAAATTCTTCGAAATATTTTAAATGCCCAAAATTATTTTAAATGGGGTATTTTTAGTGTTATTGAACCAAGCCCAATTTTGAAAGTAAGCCTCTTTATATTTTTGGAGCCCCAACAAAATAAAATGATTTTAGTTCTTTAAGAGTGTTATTGAATATTCATTATTTTATTTTATGTTAAAAACTCTATTTGTTTAGATGGTTTTATTTCTCTTAAAAATATTTAGTAACCTTCATTATTTTAATTTATGATAAAGATTATTATTTTTAGATCAGGAATAAAAGCTGGTTTTAAAACTCAGTGTATTTTCCCCTGCAATTATTTCTACTCTTTGTTTTTTATTAGTCTTTTATTTCAGTTGGATTAATCTCCACCCTTATATCAAAATTAGGAACCCTAAGTTGTAAGGCGGGATATATTTGTCTCAAATGCTAATATAATCAATATTTTGAAGAGATGGTCTTAATAATAGGCAAAATGATTAAAGGGCACATTCCCATATTAGTGATGGGCCCTGTTGCAAGGCATACTAACATATTGAGATTATTCCAGTGCAGGATTCATGGCCCAAGGCCACACGATGCCTGATTGGGTTTGCGTGTTTCATTTCAAGCTGTTGATTCCTTGATTGGATTAATAACAGCGGATAACACTCAGCAATTCAAACTTTTATTTAATTTTGATAAAACACTAACCTGCAGCCCAAGTGTTTGTTAAATTGTTTCTTAGACTTTTCTTAATTCAGAGTTTTGCATCGATTTTGTGTGAATCTGTTTAGATACATACAGAGTTCTTAATTTTAGTATGTTTGGATTTTAAATCTCATTAATGTTTTTATCTTCAAAATGAAAACCAAAATTTTCACTAAAATACAATCGAATACTTGCATCTATGTTCCCCACATCCTCCATACATATTCCATAATTCATTCTTTAATTTTGTAAACCCTTGATCATATATAAAACTCAGAAGACAGCTAGTCATTTTATCTTGTGAGTAATTTTTGTTTCTTACATATATATTTTTTTCATTGTAAAACTGGTGACACCCATTGTCCGAGGAAATGACCTTGGAAGCTCACCCAATACACTAGTTCTGCTTTTATACTTGGAGGCATTAATTGATGAGTATCAAATTTTTGGCCTTTGTCAGGGACAACTGGTGAACAATATAGTTTTCCTTGCAAAGAAGAGGGGGGGGGGGGGGTCTCTAAATTCTGTGAACCTTTTGATAGATTGGGTAACATCTCTTCCTCTGTATTTGATTTAGTTATTGTCTTGCATACTCTCTTATTATTCACTTAGCTTTTCCTCTGGGGTGCATGTCTATTTGGACCAGAGAACACACATCGCGATTGGTTAGGACAGATTCACTCTCATCCACTGAGTCTGCATTTATATCTTTCGAGATAATGGAAATAATAAAACACTAAGGTCTGGTTTAGTTTATAGATAAAATGAAATAAAAAAATATGTAAATAATAGTGAGATAATTTGTGAAAAGTTGTGAAATGATTTGAGTTAAGATTTTTGTAGGATTTTGGGAAATGAGTGATAAAAAGTTGAATAAAAAAATTATAAGATTAAAAGAGAGTTAAAATATAATATTTTAATAATATTTTTGTTTTGAGATTTGAAAAAATTGAATTGTTTTTTGTGTTTGAAAAAGTTAAAAAGTTGAAAATTTTGAAATTCAAAAGTGTTTGTGTTTGAATGGTGTTTGGATATTGAGATGTTGGATTTTAAATCTCATTAATGTTTTTATCTTCAAAATGAAACCTAAAATTTTCACTAAAATACAATCGAATACTTGCATCTATGTTCCCCACCTCCTCCATACATATGCCATAACTCATTCTTTAATTTTGTAAACCCTTGATCATATATAAAACTCAGAAGACAGCTAGTCATTTTATCTTATGAGTACTTTTTTTTTCTTATATATATATTTTTTTCATTGTTTTCTTATATATATATTTTTTTCATTGTACTGGTGACACCCATTGTCCTTGAGGAAATGACATTGGAAGTTCACCCAATACACTAGTTCTGCTTTTATACTTGGAGGCATTAATTGGTGAGTATCTAATTTTTGGCCGTTGTCAGGGACAACTGGTGAACAATATAGTTTTCCTTGCAAAGGGGGGGGGGGGAGGTCTCTAAATTCTGTGAACCTCTTCATAGATTTGGTAACATCTCTTCCTCTGTATTTGATTTAGTTGTTGTCTTGCATACTCTCTTATTATTCACTTAGCTTTTCCTCTGGGGTGCATGTCTGTTTGGACCAGATACCACACATTGCGATTGGTTAGGACAGATTCACTCTCATCCACTGAGTCTGCATCTATATCTTTCGAGATAATGGAAATAATAAAACACTAAGGTCTGGTTTAGTTTATAGATAAAATGAAATAAAAAAAATATGTAAATAATAGTGAGATAATTTGTGAAAAGTTGTGAAATGATTTGAGTTAAGATTTTTGTAGGATTTTGGGAAATGAGTGATAAAAAGTTGAATAAAAAAATTATAAGATTAAAAGAGAGTTAAAATATAATCTTTTAATATTATTTTTGTTTTGAGATTTGAAAAAATTGAATTGTTTTTTGTGTTTGAAAAAGTTAAAAAGTTGAAAAATTTGAAATTCAAAAGTGTTTGTGTTTGAATGGTGTTTGGATATTGAGATGTTGGATTTTAAATCTCATTAATGTTTTTATCTTCAAAATGAAACCTAAAATTTTCACTAAAATACAATCGAATACTTGCATCTATGTTCCCCACATCCTCCATACATATTCCATAATTCATTCTTTAATTTTGTAAACCCTTGATCATATATAAAACTTAGAAGACAGCTAGTCATTTTATCTTATGAGTACTTTTTTTTTTCTTATATATATATATTTTTTTTTCATTGTAAAACTGGTGACACCCATTGTCCTTGAGGAAATGACATTGGAAGCTCACCCAATACACTAGTTCTGCTTTTATACCTGAAGGCATTAATTGGTGAGTATCCAATTTTTGGCCGTTGTCAGGGACAACTGGTGAACAATATAGTTTTCCTTGCAAAGAAAGGGGGGGGGGGGGGGGGTCTCTAAATTCTGTGAACCTCTTCATAGATTGGGTAACATCTCTTCCTCTGTATTTGATTTAGTTGTTGTCTTGCATACTCTCTTATTATTCACTTAGCTTTTCCTCTAGGGTGCATGTCTGTTTGGACCAGATACCACACATCGCGATTGGTTAGGACAGATTCACTCTCATCCACTGAGTCTGCATCTATATCTTTCGAGATAATGAAAATAATAAAACACTAAGGTTTGGTTTAGTTTATAGATAAAATGAGATAAGATGAAATAAAAAACAAATATGTAAATAATAGTGAGATAATTTGTGAAAAATTGTGAAATGATTTGAGTTAAGATTTTTGTAGGATTTTGAGAAATGAGTGATAAAAAGTTGAATAAAAAAATTATAAGATTAAAAGAGAGTTAAAATATAATCTTTTAATATTATTTTTATTTTGAGATTTGAAAAAATTGAATTGTTTTTTGTGTTTGGAAAAGTTAAAAGTTGAAAAATTTAAAATTCAAAAGTGTTTGTATTTGAATGATGTTTGGATGTTGAGATGAGATAGAATGAGATAGTTTGAAAGGTTTGTGAAACCAAACCATGCCATATAGTGTTAAGTACTTCAAGATAGGGTTCGGATGAAATGGAAAGACTTGTTTCTGGTCATATGTAGAAATTACCAGAATGCATTTTCCTTAATTGGGTAAAAGTCATTAGAAGATAAAATGTTTGAAATTGGAATACTTATGCTAATTGGGAACGTCCCTAATTAGTTGAATAAAAGATAATTAGTAGGATGAATTAAATCTAAACTACTTATATTATTATTTTGCACAGCCTCTACAAATGCTATAGTTTTTTAAGGACCATGTTTGCTAGATAGAAGCAAGTGGGTGATGCTGAGGTGCTGCCATACATCACTATATACTATTATATAGTCAAATGACACTGGATCGATATAGAGAATTTGGTGTACATCATTAAATGGTTATTGCCAGTGTTGTACGTCTCATTTATAAATTAAATATTACTATATATCGTAATACTTATTACTTAGTCCAATCCACAAAACAAAGATCACATGTCACTCTTACCGACATATATAATCCATAGATATATACAGACAAATATATATATATATATATATATAAATTAACCATCTAATATTTAATTAATCAGTACTAGTGAATTACCCAATAAAGTTTCATGATCAGGGGCAGGGCATATATGTTGGTAGATTTCCACAATTGGAAAATTCAGTATATTTTTCCATATAGATAATACAACATAAAGATACGAAAAATATATTCAATTATATTATTATCAGTTATATATCAATTTCAAGAGAACGATTCGGAAAAATTACTTTTTCCTTAATTAAGATTGAAAAATTCTATACACCATAATACAATCTCATTTTTATTCCACTAAATAAGATGTGACACATTTATCATCATTAAATGATCATTTATTATATGATTTTTTATCATCTAATGATGATGAATGTACTACATACTACTTAGTATGATCAAATAGGATGAGAGTATGGTATATAACATTATTCTTTAAAATTGAAAAGCGTTTGTGTTTAAGTGCTATTTGATAATAAAATTATGAAAAATTTTGAAATGAGATCATTTCGAAAAAGGCCTTTAATGTTTGATTGCATTTTGGACTAAAAGAAATTAAACAGTCCAAAATACAATCAAACAAGTTACAAGAATAGTTAAAGAGAGACTATTTTGTAATTAGAGAAGTTAAGTATTATGTTTTTGCAATAAATAGAATACTCAATGATAACGATTTATGAGATAATTGTTAAATATTTTAACAGAAAACATGATTTTCTATAATCCACAACTAGAGGTGTAACCGGTTCGGTCCGGTCCGGTTTTGGACAAAATCTATGACCGAACCAGTATGTACCGGTTTTGTATTTTTCAAAACCGATTACGTCCCGATTACCCTCTTAAACCGGTACCTCCGGTTTTACCGGTTTCCGGTCTGGTTCGGTCCGATTTTCCGATTTTTTTAAAATATAAAAAATATATAATAAAGTGTTAATTCTTATTATAAAATGTTATTAAAAATTTAATATATATTATGCTTAAAGCATATGATCAATTAAATTTTCATCTTTAAGATTAAACTTTTATTTTATAAATTATAACAACATTATCTTATATATAATTATATTAATAACATATGATCAAATAAATTACAAATGTTCATATTTAAGATTAACATTTTATGTTATTATTTATAAATTATAATATGAAAATTTTTCATATATGATATATAATTATATATATTATATATAAAAATTTAACAT
Source organism: Juglans cinerea (assembly GCA_961763995.1). Lineage (NCBI taxonomy): Eukaryota > Viridiplantae > Streptophyta > Magnoliopsida > Fagales > Juglandaceae > Juglans > Juglans cinerea. Next base: position 30,220,231 of record CAUIVZ010000010.1, read on the forward strand.
ATAATTATATATTATATATATATTATTTGTATAACATATAAAATTAATTTTTATATTTTTTTTCCAACCGGTCCGGTTCGGTCCGGTCCAGTCCTGAAAACTACGGAACCGGAACCGGACAGGAACCGGCCGGTTTTTATAAAATAGGAACCGGTCCGGACCGGTTTTCCGGTTTAAATTTACACCCATATCCACAACATTAAATAATAACAGTTAGAAAAGTATCTCTCTCATTGCAATTCAATAGATAATCTGGCCTAACTATGAGAGAATGATCACCCTAATAATGTTACTTCCGAGTGTCTCCTGATGGTTAGATGCACAATTATATTGTAGGTGAGAATCCTTAACTCTTTTTATGCTTAAATAGATTTATGACCATTATGAAATCTAGAGGTATTTGTGTCTCACTATAACTCATTAATTAAGTGGTATGATTTGAACTAGTATAAACCTATAGAGATATGGGAACGTGGGACATCGAGTTTTAATAAAACTCTTACATTCTCCCACTTGGCCCATATGCCCATAAAACAACATTTTCCATTCATGATTTATTACAAGAAACTAACTATATTGTGTAGGTTTATTTTTAGAAAATATTCCTATCTCAAAATATATTATATGAGTTTTGTAATATCAATGTTAAATGAGCTACCAATGCAAATCATGATAGTCATATATTATATAGCCAAAAAAACCTCTTCCATGTACTACAACACTTGTAACTTAATTCAATGTAATCTTTAATAGGAATAGTTAAGGTTTATACTTTAATGACATGGATTCTAGTTCATGTCTATTTTAGACATCATCTTATCATCATTCATCCACAACATTCAATGTACATGTAAAGTAAAAAGACAAGATAATAGAAATAATCATAATAGATATCTCTCAATGTCCAGTAAGAAAATACTCAGTATATCAATGATACTATTAACATGTTCGCATGAGGGATATATGCATAAGACTCATCTTTTCAACATATTCTTTAAACTGCAATTTTGAATGTAATATTGATATATTATATGATTATTTTGTTTTTATACCTTCTCCTTGACACTTAGTTGTTTAAGATTTCATTAAATATATTAGTTGGAGAATAATTATATGAGGAATTATTGCAATAGATTCATAGCGGCTTGACTATAAAGTTGAGAATTCCAAGTCCTAAGATAAATTTTCTAAGTCATATACCATATACTGTGGCGTTAAGGTGTGCCACAAACTCAACCTCTATTACACATGAAGCAGTAAGAGATCTGCTTTATACTTTTCCATAAAATAGCTCTACCATATAACAACTAATAAGTAGAACCTCTATTGAATTATAAGATTTTAAAAATTTATAAATAATTAACATCTAACTAGTTGATATTTATCCATAATAACAATATATTATATGCATACATATATTATTAATACATACACATAATATAATAGCATATATTTATTTCATATGTAGTTCTCACATATTAGTATATGAAATTATTAAATTTTATCGACTAATTATTGTACAAATTATAAAATATACCTATGAAGTATATTCAATATATAGATATAAATAATTAGGTTACATATTATATATTTAATTATAAAAGTGCTATATTTATATTATTAGCTAATACATATATATTTGTATATATACATAGGTATATGTATATATTTTGTTAATATATGAATGGGTTTAACTGAATTGAGCTAACGAGTTGACTTGAGCATAAACGAGCGGGCCTTAACGAGGCTTAATCGAGTCGAGTCGAATTTTGTCAGGTATGTGTCATTTATTAATCAAGCGGGTATATATTTTCACAAGTAAGCTTTTTTTTCATGAGTTGAGCTCGATTTGAGTTTAACCGGGTGAGTACCGAGTGGGCTATCGAACATATTGATTCATTTATAGCCCTAGGAGCATCATGAAATTCTGAAAAAATTTCACGAATGGAATGATTGTTTAGGTTTTAGCCTATTAGAATAGTCAGCTTTCTATCTGCTATAGTGTCAGAAGTCCTATTTTATTTATTTGTGGTATTTAAGGAGTATAAGATTGATATTCAATTTGTGCCATTAGTCTTAGATGAATATTTAGGATTTTATGATGCAATGATACATTTTTCATTTTTCGAACCATAAGTGTTCAAAAATTCCTTCTAATTTAATCGAGGCACTTAATAGTAATTTTTGTGCGAGTAGCTCAACAATCTATAAGAATAGTTTTATTTTCAAACTATAATTAATGAGTGCTGTCTCCAGTGCATATGTCATTACAAATCTTTTGGACAAGTACTGTAACTTTTAGATATCTGATACCATGTGTGTTAACGTCGTATTTCACACACATTTGGGCCAAGTTCCAACAACTCAGGTATTTAGAAATGGGCCTGCAAAAAATGGAGAGTAGTACAACTAGGAGAGGGTGGCCTTGGGGCCGGGGAACCTCCGATGCCAAAGTTAGTAAATATTTTTGGAAGTTTGTAAATAAGTAAATGAGTCTAGGGATCAGAGAGATTTTTTCGTACCTGGAACTGCTTATTTATACCGTGGATTGGGGGTGCAAATCGTCTTTGTCTCCACAAACTTCGTACCCTCCTTTATGTTTATGTTGTTAAACCTTCTTTAATGCGGCGTGGCTCTACGACGGCCCCATAAATGTGGCATCTTGCTTAGCAACGTTGCCATTAATGCGGCGTGGTTTCCTGACTTCGCGTCTGGTCTATATGAGCCTTAGATGATTTGATGTCGATGGATCAAGGGCCCTCCGCATTTTCCGGTGCACTCTGTGCAAGTCTCTGGGTACTGAAAGAGGTCGCAGACTATCACGCTGATTTGGTTTATCGACTATTCGGCGCCCCTCCCTGGTACATGTTCCGCCCCTATGCGGACTTGGGGGCCCTTGGGCTGGGCATTGGGCCAAGGCCTAATGGGCTTTGACAAGTGGGAAAAATCCCCTTACAGTTATCCCGCCAATTCCCAGGTCCAAGGGGTATTCGTTCTTCATTCCTTAACCCTTTTATTTGCTAGATCTCCTAGCCTTATTTGCTGTGTGCCGAGTAACCATTCATATTATACCGATATGGCAATATGACATCAGGTACATTTTAGCATTGAATGGCGCCCCTTCGATTTCTAACAATTACACAACCATTAAATCCGCACATCGTATCAACATATATACTCTGCAGCAATTGCGACAATCGAGGGATTCTGCTACTTTGGTGATACGTGGAGTTATGGCACCTCGAAAGTTCAAACGCTGACCCCGCTTATATAAGGATCCTTCCTCTACGTCTGCATTTTCCTCTGCATTCTGTGCTTCTTGCTCCGCTGCTTGAGTTCTCCGTTCCGTTCCTTTGCTTTTCTTTACTTTTCTCTCGAAATTTCTTTTATTTTCCTTCTATCTTTCATGGCTCCAAAGAAATCTTCATGCCCTGCTGGATGAGTGGGGTCCTCTGGCAGTGCTTAGGCCACTGCACTCTGGACGATTTCGCAGGGTTTTCATGGCGATCTATGGTGACCTCTGCCTAACTGGAGGAATTGAGGGTGACTTATAGGATCCACTCGAAGGTGGAGCTCGTGGTGCCTTCCCCCACCAACAGAGCGGTGGATTCCGAGGGCTATGGCACCAAGGTGGGCCTTAGGTTGCCATTTTGCTGACTAATGGGAGAAGTTTTGGGCCACTTTTAGTTGGCGCATGATCAGCTTCCTCCTTTTACTTGGAGGATTCTCGTTTTGTGCTGTGTTATCTGGCGCTGCGCGTTGGAGAAGGCTGGGTTAGATTTCCTAGATCTTACAACTCGTGAATTCTTCATTACTCACAACGTTGTACGGAAGGGCCGCACCTCTACAGTTTCCAGCCTGTTCAGGAACTGGTCCCGATGGAGGTGCAACATATTGTCATGAAGAGTACAACCGTAAATTCTTCTTCTTTTCGGGCTAAGGATGGGAGTTCCCAGCAGGGCAAACCCTCAAGTGCCTATTTCATGTACATGCTATATGGGGTACTGTAGATGGGGACACAAACTGCCGCCCCCAGCCGACCTTGGAGGAGAAGCTGAGGCATAGGATCGTTCGAGCCTGGGTGAAGGCGCATCCGGGTGACATTTCTTCAGAGGCTATGCTGATAGAGGACAGCCTTCACTGATACCTGGCTCCTCTGACCAACATGTACTCTGATGCAGGTATCCCTATAATCCCAGTCTCATCGCTTGCTCGCAGCAGCTCCCATAGTCCGCCGATTGAGGGGAGAGGGAAGAAGCCTCGGAGGATCTCACCCGCCCGTGCTGATTCTGACAATGTTCCCATCCCTCCAGGGGGGCCATCTGTTATGGTGTTTTTTATCCTTGCAGCCCCGAGGGCTCCCAAAAAGGTGGTAACAATAGCAAACCCTTCTCGTGTTGCGCCACCAGTCCAAACCCCAGAAGGTGACATCGAAGCGGCAAGGATTGTTGTTCTGGCCGAGGAGGCAACAACGCCCTGTAACTTGTTTCTTATAGCTCTGCGGCTTGATGATGTAACTTTCAATGATTAATAAAATTACTTTCTATTGATTATATCTGGCCATCATTTTTCCGCTTTCTTTTCCACTATTCTTCTTTTCTTCTTGCTTTTCTCTTATCTTTTTGTTTTTGAGGGCCGGCCCGAGTAGAGCTCAATAACAACCCGAAGCCAAGGCCCTACATCCCAGCACAAGTTTACGCAGTAACGCTGGGAGATGTTGATGCTGATGCCTCAGAGGTAGAGGAAGCTCGTGTCTTCATTAGTATTTTCTAAATACCTTTGTGCCTTTAGTTTAGATTAGAATGGTAGAATTGCTTTTAATACTAGTACTGCCTTATATCGATATTAGGGAACATCAACCTATTAAGGTTAACAACTTGTGCACTATTCGATTCAGGCACGTTACAATATTTTGTGTCTACAACTTTTGCACGAATTTGTAGCTTTCAAATCGAGATGTTACCTTGTAAGGTTGTAGTAACGATTTATGAAGGGAATACAATAACCTATACTCGTGTAGTTAAGGGTTGTCCTATTGAGTTAGAAGGTAGGACATTGAAGGCTGACTTAATGGTGTTCGATCAGATGAATTTTGATTTGATTTTGGGGATGGATTGGATATTCAAGCACTATTCTAAGATAGACTATCGGAAGAGAGAAGTTATGTTTGAACCCCCAAATTAAGACAATATTAGTTGAAAATTGGAAGTTCCTCATCAACTTTGGAAGCCAGCCATTATTGATCTACTCCATGAATCATAGGCAATAATTATATACTTTACTACCAAATCTTTTTACTTTAATTACTTTGCTATATAATATCTCCAGGTGCACAACTTTTCGCTGTTTTTACTGCTTCAATGTCATTAATCCTTCTTCACGTTTGATTTGTTATAAGTTGCTCTCAGAATCCCGCTCCCTAATTGAGCAAGCCTAGAAAAATCTCTAACGTGCACGCCTGTACATTATTTAATATAAAACAACAAATACCGAAATTCTGTGTTCTATTCCCCAGAATCCTTTTTCAAGTATTTAATTTAATTGGAAACAATAATAACGTTGACAATGTCACATTATAAACAAATCCCAAAGACCCAAACACCTGCAGGCACTCTAAATGCATGCTTCGAGTAAAAATAAAAAACAAAGAACAACAAACTATAAGATCATCAAAGGAGACATATATATAATTAGGAAATTTAATTCCATTTCTTCTTTCCCTATACTATAATCTTAAAACACTCTACTTGATCTCCTAGCGACAGCGTAGCTTCTGCTTCTTGGATACACATCTGCATTGACCTTGATATCCTCTTCAAAATCGCAGGGCTTGTCTTCATCGATCCTCCCAAAAGCAACACTGCGGCTCCGAGATACATTATCAGGTGCAGAGCTAGCATGAGTTGCTGGAGAGTTGCCAACGGCCTGCTGTCTTCGAAGAAGATCCGCCTGAACTTTATTGCCAAGGCCCCTAGTAGATGCAGCCCTCATAAGCTCCCTGAAATCTTCATTATTGTTGCTCGATCTGGAGGAGTTGGTGCTGAAGCTCTTAGGGAGAGTGGATATCTGGGGAGTGGGGCATCCCATGGCCGTGCCGTATTCAAAGCGACCCGATAATTCAGTCATGCCTTGGACGTAGAATTCCCTGATCTTGATCAGGATTCTAATGGGTGCCTTCAAGTAGCGGCTGAGTCTTGTATCCTTGTTAGCCGCGTTGTTGCCCATGTTGCAGGCTAGGCTAGGTTCCAACTTAAACACTTGATAATTTTTGGCCTTGTGAGAAAGCAAGAAAAATGAAGAGGAACAATGGAAAAAGTTGTAGTACTTATTACTTAACGATGGAGCTAGCTAGGTAGGGAATTAGAAGTTAGGCCAGAGGTTGGATATATAAGATGGTGGGTTTATAAGGGCTTAAATATATACGTGTATATGTATGGACGACGTTGGGTATTTGCAGTACTCATGATCTAGGGTTTATTATATGGATGTATGAAAGAGATGGACAGAGAGAGAAAGAGATAGGGTTTGTTTTGAGTACGGTCCAATGGCTATTAATTAGAGGCGACTGAAGTATTGGATCGGGGATGGAAAAGTTCGTGAAACGAATATAACTAAGTGAACAATATTAATTAATATATATCTGAATTAGTCAAATTAAAGTAAAGCATATTATATATTATAATATGGTTGGAAATATATATATATTGAACGAAAGATCATGGGATCATGATCATGCGATAAATTAGACCCCTTCAAAATCCACTATGTTAAATGTATCGATATATGCTCGATCGCTATATATATATATATATATATATATATATATATAGTTAGATTATGATCAGAAACAACCAAACAGAACATGAATTGGAAGAAGATGAAAAATAGAAGCTAATTAATTAATTCATGCGTGCAAATGGCCGTCCGAAGATCAATAAGCTAGTAGTACTATAGTTAATTCATAATTAATTAAATATTCTACCTGTCGACGTTGATCATGGCCGTCGATCGAATTGCATAGAATCTTAATATATTTTTAATTATCTTGTTTTATCTAGCTATATGATCTTGTACACAAACTTAATTTTGTCGATTATGAAGAGAATTAGCTAGGATGAGTTTTCAATGCTTTAGAGGAATTAATATTATAGATGCAAGGCACGGCCAACCATTAATAATTAATTAATAGTATATATATTATATATATATATATATATATCATTAATTAATGTATTGTTGCTTAGTGTGAAGCAATTACTAATTTCTAATTTCTAATTTCTTTCTATATATTGCGATGGATCGAGGATAACTCATGTTTGGAAGAATTTATTTAGAAAAAAAAATATTTGTAATTGTGAATTGTGTAACCGTTACGTAATCATTTTGAAAAAAGTGAATAAAATATAAGATCCACATGAAATAAATGAATTTTTTAATAATGAAACTTATTTTTTTTCAAAATAATTATACAGTATTTATGTACTTTACAATTACATGTAAAATTACTCATTTATTTTATGAGGGGCCGGGTGATAATTAGTGTGGTTGAAATTGACCAGGCCACCTCCTTAATTAATTAGATGGACCCGATCGATCGAGTACTTGCTATATATGAATTTTTATATTTAATTTGAGTCAACAATTTCGGTGGATGGAAAAAGTCTATGTTAATGGTCAACTTTTTCCAACGATTGATGATCGCTAGCTTTCACTTGGCTCCTTCATTAATTTATAGATATTGAAGGCCCCCCGGTGATCAGTCCCAAGCTGTACTCCAACTCCAACTACAAGATAATATAATTCAAATTAATATGGGATAATTGAATTAAAATACGTACGAATTACTACTACTCCAGCTAGGCTGGCCTGCATGATGCATGCTTAGCTTCAAGAACAAACAAATAATGCTTCAAGAGCATGCCATATATGTTTGTTCTTTTGATCAGTACTGTCCGATCGATCGAACACCTTTGAATTTTTTCTAATCATTTTTTATTAATTTTTGTAAAGCCTGAGTTTTCAGGTCTAACATGGCAATCCTAGCTAGGGGTGTAATTGGTCCGGTCCGGTTTTGGACAAAATTTAGGATCGAACCGGTATGTACCAGTTTTAAATTTTTCAAAATTGATTACGCACCGGTTATTCTCTTAAACAAATACTTCCGGTTTTACCGGTTTCTAGTTCGGTTCGGTCCGGTTTTTAGGTTTAAATAATTTACAAATTTGTTATAAAAAATCTGTTTATAAAAAAAATTGTTTTAAAAAAATCTGTTTTATTAAAAATCTATTACTATTTACAAAAGTCTGTTTTATAAAAAAATATGCTATGTAAAAAAAAAATTTGCTATAAATATCTGATTTATAAAAAAAATCTGCTATGTAAAAAAATTCTGCTATAAAAAATCTGTTATAAAACAAAATCTTATACAAAAAATCTGCAATAAAAAGAAAGTTATTTATGATGTTAATTGTTAATTTGTTACTAACTTAGAGTATGTCAATGTACTAATACTATATGTTATACATTATGGAATATATATTATATATTATATAATGTACTAATATATCTTATTATATATAATTTTATGATAATGCTATATCCTATAGGATAATGCTATTTTATAATTTTTTTTTTTTTACGTCATGATTAATGAAGTATTTTTTAATGATGTTGTATTTTTTTTAAAAAAATATATATATTTAAAAGTGTTAAAAAAATAAATGTAAAAAAAAGTATTTTATTTTATTTTACTTCGTGATTAAGGAAGTATTTTTTAATGATATTGTGAATTCTTTTATAAAAAAATATATTTAAAAGTGTTAAAAAAATACATGTGAAAAAAAGTAAAAAAAAAAACCAAAATAACTAGCTGGAACTAGCGATGGCTGTAGTGCCACCCTAAAAATTAAGGAAAATAATATTTTCACCACTAGTTCTTCACTTGAATTTTTTTATTTTCTTTTTCTTTTTACTTAGTGATTAAGTAAGTATTTTTTAATAATATTGGAGTTTTTTTAATTTTTTTTTAAAATATTTAAAAGTGTAAAAAAATACATGTAAAAAAGACAATAAAAATGAAGAAGACCAATTATGCCTAATGGTAGCTCCCAGTAGGAGTTGGGAGCGGTGGACGTAGTACCGTCCATAATTATAATTTATATTATTTTATATATATTATATAATATAAAAAATATTATATATAATATTAAAAAATTATAATTTTTTGGTTAAAATTTACATCCCTAGTCCTAGCTACTAATTAGACCTAAAAACTATTTGCATCAATATTGTTGTATTACCAGAGGATGCAATTAATTAGAACACAGGGCGCAAGGATGTTAATATGGACGTAATTGCATGTAGTAGTACTCCAAAGCCCACTTTATAGTTTACGCAAGTGCACCAGAAGTTTGAGGACCTACGATTCAGGAAGAACTCCGGCCCCAAACACCGATCGAGGAGTTAAGTTCTTGATTATTATTATTAAATAATAATTGTTCTATAAACAAAGATTTTAAGGCTCACAGATTTGTAAATTATATTTTAAGGTCTGTGTTTAGGCCCATCAGTAGCCCAACAAGAAGATATCGTAGACTCAGACATGATCAGTACCTCAGCCCAAAGCGCATGCATAATCATCATATTTTACTCTTTTGCCTTTTATCTTTGAGTACTTTCTACTTGCAAGTCGCGCCGTGTGAAAAATATACCCTTTAAACTTTTTATATGATAAAATTTTATTTACAAGAGATCTAATTTTCCAGCTTTCTTTTACATACATATATATATATATATATATATAATGTTTGCCATATTTTTTTTAATAAAAGACTGATCTCATTACTTTCAAATTAACAAAGAAAGAATACATAGAGGAGTAGAGCATTTTTAGTTAATACATGAGCTACATTGTTTGAACTCCTAGGCAGTGGCGGAACCTGGAACTTATATAAGGGGGGGTCAATTTTTCTATTGTGTGACACATTTATATAAAATAAAAAGAAACTAAAAATCATAAAAATATAACTATATATAAAACTAGATCTCAATAATTTGTTACATATACATAGAAATAAATTTTAAAAAACACAACTTAATATATATTTCAAATTTCTGATGATAATGTTTCATGGAATAATATTAATCCATTATTATTTTTATATTGAAATATTTAGAATTTATTTTCTTCATAGAAACTATCAAGTGATCTTTTAAAATGTCATATTTCATTCTAGTATGTAAGCTAGTTTATCAAGTTTCATGCAAAATCTATATATTTTCGTGTCACATTAAGCATATAATGCTATAATTGAGACCTTAAATATTTTTTTTACTCAATAAAGTCTAGAGGAAACCTCGCAACTATTTTTCATGTAAATCATCAACCTTAAATGATATTTCTTGTATTTTCATTTTGGATTCCATATTAAGAAATCTAATATTGTATAACAAATAAAATTAACTTGGAGATCCATATTAATAAATTTATTATTTTTCCTAACCTTAGTTTTAATTTAATTTTGGTGAGGCTACATCCTTGAAAATAAATAATATATATAAAATTTCTGAACTATAGGAAAAAAATTGAAGAAAGACATTTTTAGGTATATTGAAATTTTTGAAAATTTTAAAGAACACATGGGGATTGTAAATTTTTTTGGGGGGGTCCATTCGCTATATTTATAGAATTATACATCAAATATAGGATGTATTTTGAATTTTTTTAAAACTTTGGGGGGTGCCATGGCCCCCCTTAGACATAACGTAGGTCTGCCACTGCTCCTTGGAACATGCATAATTGACCAGTGAGGCACCTTTCCTAGTAGCTGTTTTACATCTCTGATCAACAACCCAGCTGAAGTCCACTTCTCCTAATTGCTTTTAACTGCATTGGCCACTGATAAAACATCCCATTCAAATTGCACTTTTTACAACCCTAGTTCGATACACAACATTGTGGCTTTAAGGATAGCAAGTGTTTCACCCAACTGAGGATCTAGAAAAAACTCACGAGCTGATCTTAGTGTAGCAATTACTGTACCTTCCCAGTTTTTGACTATAACTCCTATTCCAATCTTGCAATGAATTTTGTCGATGACAACATCCCAATTAATCTTGTATGTATCTGTGGAGGAACTGTCCACTGGTGAACAATGCTAAGATCACTCCTAGGCATACCTTTGACTAGCTGATGAGAGTATTTGAATTCTGCAAGTGCTTGGTGAGCTTGTGAGGCTAGAGTGAGGGGAGGTATAAAAACCTCTTCAAAGACATAGTTATTCCTTCTCTTCCACAGATGGTGGGCTATAATTGCAATTTCTTCTAAATCCTCAATTTGCAAGGCTGAGGAAAGTTTCCTCAAGAGTTTCAAGAAGGATATTTCCTCAACAAAGCATTTTTGTAGTCTTCTCGAGCATGAGCCCCATGCATCTTGAGCTGACCTGCAATTCCATAGGATATGAGCAACAGATTCTGGCTCCACACAACAAATAGGGCAGTTAGGAAACTCCATTACTTTTCATTTAAATAAATTCAGTTTGGTGGGAAGAGCCTCATGACTAGCACTCTAGAGGAATACTTTAACAGCATTGGGGACCTTAAGCTTCCATACTTCAGACCAAAAGTCATCTGGGGCAGTATTGCTCGAGGGTTGGCCCTTAGTGCTTTCCATAAGTTCCACTTGAAGGTGATAGGCGCTTCTAACTGAAAATTTGCCATCAGCAGTGCATCTCCATGCCAACTTATCTGAATTCTTGATTAGACTAAGAGGTAGTCTATTAATGAGCTCACAGTCAAATTCCGAGAAAAGTTCCTTTAATAAAGGGATGTTCCATTAATGTTGTGAATCATTGTCAATCAGTTCTCTAACAAGAGCATCTTCTTCCAATATCATCACTACAGTTTGGATTTTGAATGAGGATGGCTTGGGAATCCATTTGTGTTTCCAGATCTTGACTGTTTCACCATTGCCTATTTGCCAGGGCAAGCCTTCCTTTAGTAGTTGCTTTGCTGCCAAGATACTTTTCCACATAAATGATCCATTATAACCAACTTTAGCACTGAGGTAATCAGAGTGACGGAAATACTTGGCCTTCAGAACCCTTGCTGCCAAGGACTGTGGGTGTTGAATTAATCTCCATCCCTGCTTAGCTAGTGAAGTCAGGTTGAAGTTTTCAAAATTCCTAAAGCCTAGCCCACCTGCATTCTTAACTTTCCCTAGTTGCTGCCACTTAAGTCAATGAATCTTTGATTTGTCATCTCTAAGTCCCCACCATAATTTCTGCATTACCTTGTTGATCTCATTCACTAATGCCTTTGGAACTTTAAATAATCACATGCTATAAGTGGGAATTGCTAGAATGACAGACTTGAGTAGGATTTCTTTTCCTACTTGTGATAGGAATTTCATTTTCTAGTTGCTCACCTTGCCCCTAATCTTATCTAGAATGGAATTAAAAGCCTTGACTTATGTCTGTCCACATAAGAGGGTAACCCCAAGTAGTTCTCATATGAGTTTGAAGCCTTCACACTTGTAGTAGCCAAGATTATGTCCTTCACTTTTGGTCTACTGTTGTTGCAGAAGAAAACAAAGGTTTTATCCCTATTCAGTCTCTGACCTGATGCCTGTTCAAAAATATCAAGGAGCTTGTAGAGCCTACTCCATTCCAGAGAGTTAGCTTTGCAGAAAATGAGGCTATCATCTAAAAAAAAATAAATGGTTAATGCTAAAGGGCCTTGAGTCATTGGAATTCTTGATATATGGCAAAGAGATTCAAAATTGTTTAGAATAGAAGTAAGAACTTCTGCACAAAGAATAAAGAGGTAAGGGGAGAGGGGATCCCCTTGTTTGATTGATCTAGAGGGCTGGAACCTTCTCTGAGAGGTCCCATTTATGAGGATGGCATAGCTAACTGGAGATACACACTACATCATAAGTGAGATCCACATTTTGTCAAAACCCATCTACTGCATGGCAGCTTCCAAAAAACTCCACTCCACTCGATCATATGTCTTACTCATGTCCAGTTTTAGAGCCATTAAGCCTTCTTTCCTACCTTGCATTCTGGTCTTCATAGTGTGTAAAGCCTCATATGCCACGATGATATTATCAGAGATGAGTCTGCTTGGGATGAAGACACTCTATGTTGGGGAAATGATCATAGGGAGAATCAGCTTCAGTCTGTTGGCAAGGACTTTTGCAATTACTTTATAAGACACATTACAGAGGCTAATAGGACAATAATCAGAGACCAACTTTGGATTCTGTTTCTTTGTAATAAGGGCAATGTAAGTTTCATATAACACTACAAGTCCACTCCTAGAGTTCAGAAAATCCTTAACTGCTACCACTATATCATTGCCAATAGTGTCCCAGTGGTCTTGGTAAAAGGCTTTAGGGAAGCCATCAGGTCCTGGGGAGCTAAGGGGGTTCATCTCAAAGATAGCTTTTTTTAATCTTTTTAGTAGTGAATTCTTTGAGCAACTGTGAATTCTTCTCAGCAGTCACTGTTTTGCCAAGATGAGCTATGACTTCTGAGATGCCTTGGGGCTGAGATGAAGTAAAAAGGTTCAGGTAGAAAGCCTGAAATAGTTTACTGACTTCCTCTTGTTGACTTGCATTAACACCTTCTTCATTAGAGATAATGTGTATGGTATTGGATTTCTTTCTTTGGTTTTCACACGAGTGAAAGAATTTGATATTTCTATCTCCATCTTTTAGCCACCTTTGTTTTGCTCTTTGGTGCCATTTTAGTCCCTCTACATCAAGAAGACTTTCCACTTCTTTCTGCAACTCTGTAACAGACTCAGAGTGCCCCCTTGATTAATCAACCTTTGCAGCTTCTTAATCTTCTCCCTCTTTTCAGCAATTAGCTTCCTTATATCGCCATGGAGGGATTTACTCCATTTGACCAAGTGCTCTTGGCATCGAACCAATCATTTTCTAATGAAATCAGAACTGCTAGAATAGTTGGGAGTAGAGGTCCAAGCTTGCTTAATGATGTGAGAACACTTTTCTGTCTCGACCAGCTGGCCTCATATCTGAACATTCTCTTCTTAGAGCTACATGGTCTGATGGAATTGGCACAAGAGATAAGCAAAGGATAGTGGTCAGAGCATTGAACTGGGAGAACATGGATGTTAGTGTGTCCATGCAGAGAATTCCAGGCTCTATTCCCAACCATTCTATCCAGCCTCTCCTTTGTGAATTCTCTACATTCTCTGCCATTACACCAGGTAAATTTAGAGCCCTCAAAGCCCAGATCACTCAAGCCACAGTCCTCTAATGCTTCCCTGAAAACGTCCATCTGTCTATATGGTCTGAGAGCAACACCAACTTTTTCATCTTGAGTTATGATCTCATTGAAGTCCCCTATACACAGCCAAGGGACTTGGTCACTAGGTTTGATGTGCCTCAACAGATTCCAACTCTCCACCATTTTAGCAACCAAAGGGTTCCCATAAAACCCAGTCAACAACCATTTATGGTCCCACTCTTTAAAATGCATTAATATGACTCTAAGAAGAGGTGAGTAATTCTACATTGATCTCATCTTTCCACAACACTACTAGGCCACCACTGCTCCCATCATTGTCCACTACAAAGCTATGTTCAAAATTTAGTTTATTACGAATGACTTTTACTTTAGAGCGCCTACATTTGGTCTCAATGAGGAAAACCACACTGGGAAACTTTTCCTTCACTAACAGGTGAAGTCCACGAACTGTCCGAAGGTTCCCAAGCCCTCAACAGTTTCAGCATAGTAGATTCATTTAGTTTGGCAGGGCTGCAAAGCAACCTCTGCCAATCCATTCATGTTAACCTTCCCAGCTAACTTTTGTTGTTTAATTCTCAGAGAGGACCCATATGTTCCCCATATGGGGTCCTCTTGTTTGAGCCTTTCAAATTAGGCAGAACACCTTCATGGGACTTCAAACCCCTGACTCTTCTCTTCCATCTAGAGAGGGTTTTAATGCTGCCTCTAGGTATAGAAGTGTTCAAAGAGGAATACGTGGCAGGGGTTACCTGGCTACTACCTGGTGTGGACTTCTCCTTGGCTGCTGACAATAAGATATCAAGAGCCTGAAGGTGGTCTCCCACATTTAAGGGAGAGTCTTCTCCTTCTTTTTCCCTTGAGAGAGTATATAAGATGTCTTGCTTATTAGAGAAAAGTCACTGCTGTGTCAGGTCAACCTGCATGCCATCTAACAAAGTATCCTTCTACTCTAAAACAGGCTCTGTCAGCTTTGTCTTTACCAAATTACCAGAATTTTGCATGCCTTCATCCGTGATAGCAGCTGCCATAGGTTCCTTTTCTTTTTTGGAAAGATCAGCCAACTCTTCCTCAGAGCCTCCCTTTTGAGCTCCCCCAATGGCATCTTCTGGTCAAGTTTCCTCCATGGCATGTTTGAAGCTATTGGTTTTGGGTGGCGGACTTACCCACAACCATGGACCATACTGGTTTTGTAAGCTATCCACCATGTTCCCCTGATCACCCTTTTGGAGGCATCTCTAATTCGAGTGTTTGATGAGGCCATAGTGAAAACAAAAGTTGGGTAGTCTCTCATATTTAATAGAAATCCAAAACCTCTTATCTCTCAGATTCAAGAACCTTGACTCGAAGAAACTTTCTCCATCATGTACCACTTTCATCCGTATCCACAAGCAGTACTCTCCCTATAGTTACACCTAGTTGTTCCCCAATCTTCCTGGTCATGCCTACAAAGGGCATATTATGAAACTGAATCCAAAATGGTTCCATGGAAAACTGGATATCTCTAGGCGCAACGTTGCCATCACACTCTTGGAGACAAACCAAAAACTTATCAAAGGGCCAATGTCTCCCTTGCAGCACATTGTTCTTATCTTCCTTCTTTTGAAACTCCACCAGGAACCTGTTCCATCCAATGTCTCTGAGGAATATTTACCCCTCTGCATGCCAGAGTTTCGACATGGTGGCACGGAATGCACCTTTGTTAACCTCCTTGTCCGACACTACAAGAGCCACCAGACACTTCCTTAATCTCTTCTCATATCTTCCTCAACTACAACCACTTCTTGTATTCCTTCATCAGTGAGTTTACGCCCTTCACACACATTTTGACAATCTCATTGTCCATTCTCCTAACCTCTTCAAACATCTTGTCTAAGAGACTGAGCTTTACTTTCATAGAGGAACTAGAGAGAAATCACCCCACCCTCGCAGGGGAGAGGACTGGACTCCAATGTTTGCCATTTTACTATATGGAGAGTATATTCTACATATTTACTTGAATATAAGATTTTTCCTTATCTCATAGTTATGATCCTAATACGTCTGTGTAGTGATACCCATTTTCCTTTACACTACAATTTTATGCAAACCCAACTACATGGAATTATTATTATTATTATTATTATTATTAAAAGGTGCTACCTGCACCCTTTGGAGCAGTTGTTGCTGGCCCCGCCTCTCATGGGCAGGTGCCCCCATCTGGATGTCGGGAGGTGATTTGGCCCCTACGACCATCCACCCACCCTCGCCCACCACCCATCCACAACAAAAAAACCAAAACCAACCCAAGGTGAAAAACAACAACCAAAACCAACCCAGAGAGAGAGAGAGAGAGAGAGAGAGAGAGAGAGAGAGAGAGAGAGAGACCGACTAGGGGCGATGGCGAGAGGCCGACTAGGGGCGATGGCGAGAGGCCGAAGGTCAAAGAGACTATGACAGCGATCGACTGGGGGAGACGGCAATGGGGATGGGGCCCAGTGCCTCCCCGACTAGGTGGGATTTAGACAAGGGTGGTAGATGGGCCAGATGCGGTAGCTCGCCGCCCACCCCTAATTAGGATCATCATCTTATCAATTCCTTAAAAGAGAATTTGCTTAAGATGGAATTCAATTCTAAAATCTTCAAATCTCAAAATTGAGCAAACTCTCTCTACCCATTCTCCCCCAATGTTTCAAAGCACACACAACGGTTGCTCTCCATCATTGGCTACCCTTAAGGCCTCGTTTGGATGTTAAGATGAGATGAGATAAGATGAAAAATCTATGAATAATAGTGAAATGGCTTGAATTAAAATCTTTTATGTAGTTTTGAGAAATGATAGAGAAAAAGTTGAAAAAATATTTTAAAGTTGAAATTTTGTTAGAATATAATTTTGTAATATAATTTTTATTTTGAGTTGAATTAATTTTTATGTTTGGAAGTTTAGAAATATATTATGTAATGATTAGATAATTATTAATGTTTTGTATTTGAATGAAGTTGATTTAAAAAAAAATTGAATTAAGGAATTTTTATCTAAGATTTGAAGTTTGTTTAGGAAGTTTGAGATCAATATATATATGATGTGGCATATAAAAAGATGTTGGAAATTATATATGCAGTTAAAGAAAAGTACTAGTGTCCAAACAATTAGATGGTTCATCACAAAGCTGGATGACTGCAAGCATTATGGTCCATGCAGGAATTATATATTTGGAGGTGAGTACGTACGTAGTTTCGATTCTTTTCGTGTAGGAAATTAGATTCCGTGAGCTAATTTAATTTCACAAGTAGTTAGTTCGTGTGTATATATATATATATATATATATATGTCGTACGTTAAGATTTAATTATTTGCATATAATATCTTTGTCAATATTAATATTTGGAGTTATTGGTGAGAGGTTGTTGATGAGTGGTTGTCTATAGACAGATTTGATTCTGAATATTTCGTTGGGTGCATGCACGTGATCGATGGGGCCCAAATTTATTTTGTCCGAAATTTGTTGTCGGAAATTATTATATACATATATATATATATATATATATATATATATATATATATATGTATGGTACGTAGTCAAATTGTTTTGGTAGAGTTTGTTCACATATATGTGAATATTTGTATAAATTAAGTATGATGATCAGGTCTTATATAATTAAATACGATTGGCCTATTAATTTGGAATATATTGAACATGATCAATCAAGAAAATTATATATATATATATATATATAGTAACCTCATCTTAATTGATTCCAGTACTGCTAGCTAGAAATCATGCATGCGTATGGCCATGACCAGGCACAATTCCTCCGACGCAGCAGGTTCCTTCCATCCCTCGAATATATATATTATAATATATGTATATATACACTATATATGATAGCTTAATTAAAAGGGTCCTTACTATCATTTGCGTTCAATAGAAATGTTACAAACTAATTACATGCATATCATTATAAGAAAATTATTTATTTGCGACTAGTTATTTCCAGCGAAATGATTATTTTTAATTAAAATGAATCTGTTTTCGTCATATATAGTTCTTTTTGTTACAAAAGAATAGTCATAAATACATGTTTTTCTTGTAATGATATCATTAATTAATGCATGCAAACTGCAAAGAGAAAGAAAAAACAGTTTGTATTAGCATTATATTACTACGCTAGCTTGAATATTCATGTACCACAAGCTGAAGAAAACTACTAGTCCTACAGCTACTACTAATTACATCATGTGTACGTGATTACTACGTATGTACATGCGTCATAGAAACTTAAAATTACAGGCCAGGCCGGGCCGGGAAAAAAAAAGAAAAGAAAAAATTAATTAGGTAGTAGTACTGCATGCATGCGTGAACGCAAGAGATCTAGACAAGGAGCTAGCTAGCTAGCTAATATCTTAAGTCATATATAATCATAATTGAAATCTGATTAATTGTAAAACGAAAATGAAAAATATTAATTTGGTCAAAGATACAACAACAACAAAATACACGTGTGACATTTCTAAGCCATCTGAGTCAGACTGTTGGAGGGGCGCCGACCCAGGAAGAGAGGCGGCTAGTCATCACCATGCCTAATTCACCAGAGATGGCGCCTTCACCGAGTAACAGCGCCGCCTCTTGCTCTCGATCCCTTCTTGACATGCCGTTTATTATATCAAGAATTCATTAATTATAAGAAAAATTAATCGATATTTTAATTTTTTTATACTTATAATAAATTTCATAACAAGTACGTGATGCGTTTATATTTATTTTGTAAATATTAAACTCTTAATACAAATAAATGTTAAATGTTATTTTGAATCTTGTCATTTGATATATAATATTTTAATTGATTTATTCATTTTGTCTAAATGAATTGCTTAATTATGAAATTATTTAAAATATACTACATTTAATCGATATGATCAAAGATAGTAAAGTTAAATAATATTGTTGGAATGGAGAATATATAGGAGAATTATCAACTATTCAATGCCATTGGATATGATTCGGAATTTGTCAAATCTCGTGTTTGACCGCACTACGTCCCGACTCCCGACTACGGACGGCTGATGACAGAGCAACATTTGAATTTTTGGTTGGCCAGTTGCCTCTCCTCCATAAAGAACAAATCATATAGAAAGGCCTTCGATCCATTAATGGTATCTGCATTCCTGATCAATAAAGAACAAATCTCTCACTAACCCAATCAATTTCCATATCCATGGAACCTTACTCCGCTTACTCATCTTCTTCCTCCACCACCTACTTATCTCAAAAAGCGAAGAGTCCAAAATTCCCACGACCATTTCATTCCTCATCACTACTCCATACAGTTCGAAAGTCTGTAGCAAAGCCATGCAAGAGGTCAGTAGTCGCGCCATTGCCACCAATGTCACCCCCTAGAATATATAAGGTGGATCCCATTAACTTCCGGGACCTTGTGCAAAAGCTCACTGGTGCAGCCAAGTTAGGCTTGCCTCGGCGTCTTCAAAGCGTGGCTCCTCCTCAACTTGATGTTACCAAGCAATTCCAAGAGCCTCCACCATTCTCTACAGCAGGGTACCAGCAGGGCCAGCTTGGATCAGGAGCAGCACTGGAAATGAAACCCCAGAAAATGTCGGAGAATAAAGAGGCCCCATTTTCCTTTGGGATGAATCTGTCGCCGTCCTCTCATAATTGGTTATCTTTCCCTCTTCTGAGTCCAGGAAGTATTTCCGGTTTTGAACACAGCACGGCCCTTCAACTCTCGCAGGATCGATAACGTAGACTGTCTCCCACGCACCATGCATGTTTCATTCTTAGCCGCTCGGTCCCCTTAATTCTACTCGAGCACATCAGTATTTGTGAAGTAGAATTGAGAACACTAATATCTTTGATTTTGTTGTCATGTGTACGTACGTACCTTTGAACTGCTTAGAATTGATCGACCAGTACCTTTGTTTATGGCCCGGATTGAGTACTGTTCATCCCAATGGCCGGGGGCACCCATAAGCGATAGCTCCGTTTTAATACTTTCCTACCAGTTTGGAAGGATTATATTCATAGCTGTAGGATCTATTGATGTACTTTTCTTTGCTAAATCAGATCACATAGGCTGAGTGAAAAAATAGTTTTGATTCGTTCATTGGAAATAGATTAATAATTTATTACGGAAGAGTACGTAGTGTCAAATATTTAAACATTAATACATTCGGCCTAAAACCATTTAAGCGCGCAGTAATTATAGGCTTTTGAGAGTTTTCCTCTTGACCCATAATTTACTTCGATCGATCGTATATAATATAGATCAGTAATGATATACACATAATACATTACACAATAATATTATAAAATAAAGGTATTTATATAAAATGATGCTACTTTTATAATATCATGTTGTACAAAAATACCTCTCATTTAAAACATAATTGTATAGTGTTGTAAAAAATATTGTGTGTAAATCATTTTTCATATAATATATACAGTGACTAGGTCAGCCAATGTTATTGAATAAATTAATTGAAAACAACCCGATTAATTTCAATGTCTTCCTTAGAATTGTGATCAGTACCTAATTACAGGACTAGTACTCGTGAACCAATTTAATGGAATATTGGATATTAAAGACCAATCACGAGCTGGTAAATTGTTCATCTAGTTTTCGGCTCAGAAATCCAGATTTTAAGTCCGAATCGAAAACTAGACCAGATAAGATCCGCACTGGAATTCGAATGAATTCAGATTTTTTTAATTTTTTTAATTTCGGATTCCGGATTGAACCCACATTTTTTTTTTAAACCAATTGAAGATCATCTTCAAGAGCATAACTCTCGGCAGAGACAAAGCCTTACAGTCACTCTTCTTCAAATCTCTAAGAGGCTCATCCACGCTCCAAGAGCTACCCACCGTCGGGGTTTTGGTGAAGAGTGTCGCCATGAAAGCCATCGAAGGTAGAGAAGCAACAAATGGCTCTGTTTAAATTTAAGGACTCTAAGCTAGCGTTGGGTTATCTCGAACAGGTCACCTCGAATAGTACCCTACGTACGTCTATATAACAGAGGAGGATATGCATGCCATGCGCTCATTGATCAACACTAGCTCCAAGTATGCTTCAAGGTACTCACTCGCACACACGCTACATGCGGTGTGTTTGATGCAGACAGTAATGATGAAATTGGATGGTGACATCTTTACCCATTAGGGTGGCTCCAGCCACCGCTCCCAGTCCCGCTGGGTGTTGGGGTATATGTGGAGACTGGTTTTGGAGCTGAAAAAGTGTTTGCTGAAGTTGGCTTGACTGTTGGCTCGAGCCAAGGTTCGCTCGACATTGCTCGACAGACCGCTCGAGCGAAGGCAAGTCAGAGAGAGTTCGCTCGACACTCCGCTTGAGCGACACAAACCCTAGTGTTCGCTTGACACTCCACTCGAGTCAATATTCATTTGGCTGTTCGCTCGAGTCGCGCTCAACACTCCGCTCGAGCGAAGTAGCTCCACTCACTATATATATGTCACATTAGACTTGTGTTGGACGACCTCAAGCATATTTTGAGAGAGAACAATTGTCTTATGAGTGCATATTGTGTGAGAGAGCAAAAAGCCCTAGAGAGTGTGAGTTGAGATTGAGTGATTGTAGTCTCCTCTGGTTAATAAGATTTTTGCAGCTCTTGTGGACGTAGGCAATTTGGCGAACCACGTAAATACTATGTCGTGTTATTGATTGTGTTGCTTTTACTTTATTTGTCATCGTTGGTGTGTGTGCTTTGCATAGTATTTCACAACAACTGGTATCAAGAGCCAAGGTCGGATCTAAAAGAGAATTATGGCTAAAGATAAAGTGAACGCACCCGGGATCGAGAAGTTTGACGACACTGATTTTGGGTACTGGAAGATGCAGATTGAGGATTATCTCTATGGGAAGAGGCTCCACCTTCCACTGTTGGGAAAGAAGCTGGAGAGCATGGCTGATGCTGAGTGGACCCTATTAGATCGACAGGTTCTAGGTCTTGTTCGGCTAACTTTGTCAAGAACAGTGGCACACAATGTTAGTAAGGAGAGAACCACGGTAGATCTCATGGCAACTTTATCAAGTATGTATGAAAAGCCGTCTGTGAACAATAAGGTGCACTTGATGAAGAAATTGTTCAATCTGAAGATGTCTGAAGGTATGTCTGTAGCCCAACACTTGAATGAATTCAATACGATCACAAATCAACTATCTTCTGTAGAGATTGAGTTTGATGATGAGATCAGAGCATTGATTCTATTGGCATCGTTGCCAAACAGTTGAAAGGCCATGAGGATGGCTGTGAGTAGTTCAGTCGGCAAGACAAAATTGAACTACGATGACATACGTGACATGGTGCTTGCTGAAGAGGTACGTAGGAGAGACATGGGTGGGTCTTCGGGTTCAGGATCTGCCCTGATTGTTGACAATAGGGGCAGAGGACATGGTAGGTCAAGCTCCAAGAGCAGGGGAAATAGCAAGATGAGATATGGGCAGTAGATCACATGCTGGAGTTGTGGTTAGCCGGGCCACATCAAGAGAAACTGCAGGAATCAAGAAAGTTCTGATGATGATGTTGTGAATGTAGTGGCAGAAGAAATTCATGATGCCTTACTTCTTGCAGTGCACAGTCTGATTGATGATTGGGTGTTGAATTCAGGGTCTTCGTTCCATAGCACTTCACATCGAGAAATCATGCAGAATTATATTGCTGGTGATTTTGGGAAGATGTATACGGCTGATGGAGAGGCATTGGATGTAGTGGGAGTGGGTGATGTGCACATCACACTTCCAAACAGGAGCGTGTGTACTTTACAGCAAGTCAGACATGTTCCAAATCTGAAGAAAAACCTGATATCTGTGGGACAGCTTAATGACAGTGGTTTTGCAGTAGCGTTCTCTAGGGGTGAATTAAAACCAAAACCTGGTTTCTTAGATGTAAGAGCAACTTCTTTCTTGTGAACCAGGGCATTGATAAGCGAAGATTTGCCAACATTAGAGTGGCCCATAATTGCAAACTCAAGTCAGTCATCCTTGGGACAATCCTTGGCTCTTCATGAACTCCACTTCCTTAATTGGGGCATCACCCATGTAGGGTCCAACCACGATGTTCGAGTCGGGAAGGACCATGTCATCAGTGACCTCGTCCGAGTCGACCCTGGGCGGAACGAACATGATTGTTTAGATGAACCAGGCCGCATCGGAGATAGGTGGTGTTTGAGTGGTATTGGAGGCAGAGGCTGAGGTTGCATTCTGGGTTGGATATTGGCAGTGGGTGGAGTGGGAGAGATGGGTTGGGATAGAAAGGGTGAAAGATATGGATTTAGGCATAAGTAACAAAGAATGAGGGAGTAGGAGGTTTTTCAGAAGTAACATTTTTTGTTCGGCTTTGGATGTTAACGCTATCGACATCTAATCTCCACTCCAACACCAACTGCGACTACCTGAACAAAGAAAAGTCAGAAACTGGTCCAGATTCCTGCCATTTTTTGGGATGCTTACAAACTGTGGTCGCGACTCTTTTGGGTTTTTACGTCGAACCTTTCGCCATATTTCAAAAATTTTACGTCAACTCCAATTGTCAGTTTGTGCCGTAAAAGATTTGTTAAGTCGACTCCCCTAACTATTAAGCTAGAAAATTATTCTTTTATTAATTTGTTGTATAAAAACTATAATTGAGTCGTTGCTTTATTATTAACTTGCTTTATCAAGAACTTGCTACTAATCCCTATTTTATGATTTCCTGGTTTAGCTGTTTATTGTTCGAGTTGCTAGAAATTTTTTAGGTCAACTTTTTCGATGGTGAAGGCAACATATTGGTGTGACATATCAACTGGTGTTTTAAGTTCAATAGATTAGTTAGTTTCAAGAAAAGAGAGAAAAAAGTCCCTTTAGTTAAAATGTCAACAACTGGAATGTAAAACCTCTTGCTTTGTTCGACTCTCCATCTTTTGTTGCCCTAATCCCAATGAGGATAAAAAAAAAATTCACCCTGTTATGAACGTGTTTCACACTGCTACCGACAAACTCAGTCAACCTACACCATAAGAAACGTAAGGGTTCGGTGGATAGATAACACATCTAATGCCTAAGTTAGTATTTGGAATTGCGAAGTATGGATTCATAGGGTTGTAGAGAGTTACCTCAAATCACCAGTTGGTGTCAATTATATAGGCGCTTACTCGACTGATAAGTATTGTATAACCGCATGATATGTTCCGATGATCTTGGGTGTGATGTATATCCAGCTTCGGTTAGGCAATAACCATATAAGAAAACATTGTTACCGGCGAGAATCTTGGATACCTATCCTTATTAAGAAGACCTGAGATTCTCTCAATGGTTATATTCTTAATAGGACTTGAATATACAACATGGCTACATATCGTGGCCCTCCTTACTTCTCGTTCATTGGGATTATAGTACTTGGTTCGTGGGCCCTTGCAAGGTGGATTGGGCCCAGTCTGATTGGAGAAATATCTATCCCTCCAGTTACCCTTCAAATTCTTATCATACATGGTGAGAATTTTCTTTTCTACCCCGCAACGCTTCAATAACCCACGTTCATTGTTTGCGGCGGTACACTTTCATATGCCTGGGGTAACATGTGACAGCTTGGCTCCCACGTCTCTTCGTGCACAAAGGATCATGGGATTTGCCCTCAACGTTTTCTCTCTGGTGACACTTATCACTTTCATACTAGGATTCGTCCAATCGGTATTTTCCTTCTATTTAAACCCTAAGTCCGGACTTTTATTAATTCTTTCCTATTGCTCTCTATCGTTCTTGCATTTTCTATGAAAAATCCTCACTTTTCTTTCTCTGATCTTTCCTTCTGTTGCTAATGGCGCACAAGAAAATCTCTTGTTTTACTTCTTTGGGCTTGCGTTTATCATGTCCCAAAGGATCTCATAGAAACCCTAGGGCCTCTAGCCAAAACAACTCTTAGTATTTCGAGGGGTATCATTGGTCTGCAGCTACCACTTCATCAGACTTGGACACGGTGAGGAGTTCCAACAAGAGTGCTTGACTCTGTCGTCTTGGAAATACCTGGAGCTCACTGTGGTGCCATCAACTCGGAAGGATATGTTGAGAAGGTCTCATTGTATCCTTCTATGTTTTTGAACGGACTGTGGCTCCCTTTCTGTCGTCCCATTCTGGATGTTTTGGATTATCTCACGTTGGCCCATTCGCAACTCCATCCTAACACGTGGAGGATTCTTCTGTCGTGCTGCATTTATTGGCGCTTGGTTCTGGGAGCCAAGGATGAGGAGTACCCCGACCTGACTACCAGGGAGTTTTTTTTTATACCTATAGGATACGATACCATGACGACAACTTGTATAGTTTTTGATCCTGCACCAAATACCAGGTAGCCCACTTGGACCCCGATTCTCTCGCATTAAGGATTGGTTTAAAAGGTTATTTTTGTGTTGGGTTGTGGTTGGAAACTTCCTACCAGCGAGGCTGGCCGTCAAGAGTTTTCTACCTGAGCTGTGTGGGGGGTCGTACTGGACGACAAAGAGTTTTATCTGACTCTGTACAACTCGGGGTAGGCTTGCTTAAAGAAGGTCTACTATTGGGTCGAGGGGCACCAGGAAGAGATTTGGACCGACGCTCTTTTGACTAGGGCTAACATTGATCAGTTCTTGGTAATGCCGAACCGAAATCACCTTAGCAGCTACCATTTCCTGATAGATTTGTTCACTTCTTATGACCATAAAAGGCCTTTTGGCACTCTATTGGCGGGGAAGGGCAAGAAACCCTGCAATGAGAATGAGCTAGAATGCAAATCAACGGGAGTTGGTGACTGCTTAGGGCCAAAGCGGGAGGTGCCTCTTACACTGGGCGGTTCTAGCCACTCTCGACGGGCTCAATCATCATCAAGGGCCGGTGAATCAACTCGGTGTGACTCGTCCAGCCGGTACAATCTTAATGACATATTGAAGCAAGCAAAGGTCGATTTAGCAATGGTGCTGGGTTTCGAATGTCCTTCGTCAGGCTATTGTATTGCTCCCTCACCTTCCTTGGACTTGCACTCTTCCCCGACAGGCTACCGAGGGTCGGATGAGACTTCTAGCCCAAACGATGAGCAACAATGGATGGCTTAAAAATGCATTTAGAAATGAGATGGGTAGTAGTGATGCTACTCGCACCTACTGGGGTAGGGTTGCCCCCTTCTCCCACCCCACCCTTGCATGGGAGGGGAGGGGTTTGCCCCTGAATCCGCCACTGCATCCAGGGGCGGGGCCCCACGTTCATGTGTCAGGTGTGAGAAGGACCCCTAGTCCGTCTGGCCCCCTCCCCTCCTCTGTCCACCAACCACCCACGATAGTCATAGGCAGAAAAAAAAATCAAAGAACAGAGAAAATCCACAACAAATCAAGAAAAAAAAAACTAAACTTATAAAAACGATTTCGCAAACCCACGGCCAGGGCCCATAATGACTGCAAAAGGGAGAGAGGGTCTGAAAGGAAGAGGAGGAAGAGTTGAGGAGGAGGATGAGGAGAAGAAGAGGACGCGAGTTGTGCCACTATGGCGACTGCAAGAGGGAGAGAGGGCAACGCTACAAAGAGAAAAGAAAGAAAGGGGGAAGAGAGACTGTCGAGGGGGAGCCACAGTCCCAAGGGTGCAGGGTGCAAAAGGGAGCAGGCCTAGGACCAGACCGCCCCCCGCTCTAGATGGGTAGAGTTGCCTTTGCCACCCAGGCAGAGCCAGGGTAGTGGACGCGAAGTGGCAACGACGGTGTCCCGCCACCTACCCCTAATTTGTAAATATTTGATCTGAAAATATGGAACATGAATAACAAGCTTATTGGTGTTGGAAGTGTGCTCGACTAGACCTTTTTTTTTATTGGTATCGGGTGTCCAAAAATAGCGTTCCGACTAATCTCGGAGGTGCACATACCCTTAGCAAGAAATTTTCTACAAGTGCACCTCTAGTAATTTAAGGAAAAAGTCATTAGTCCAATTGCCCCTAGAGATTGTTTACACTCAAAGGAATTTGAACGTTAGACCTAGGGGAGCATATGTCCAAACCCAAGGCCTTTACCACTTGAAACAACTCCTAGGGATTAGTGCTCGGCTATACTATTGGGAGGAAATTAAGCAAGTTCTGAATTTTCATATTTATTGAGAGGTAAAACTAGTTATGCATATTTAGAATAGGTAGTGCTAGAGCTACCTATAAAGTGTACTGAATTCAAAACCTGGCAGTGTAAACTCTTTTTTTTAAATCATTTATGTTAGTCTTTTAAAATACTAAAAAATAAATAAAAACAAATGTTTAAAATAAAAAATACTAGTTGGCAGACTTTATCGGTATGTGTGCTTTGTGGGTGAGAGTATCATTTTCCTCCATTTAGAATGAAGGTTTAATTAAAGGATAATGATAGGGTTACTACTCTCCTACTACCCATTTACTATTTTTTTTATATTTGATATTTTTTAATTTTTTATTTTACTTAATGGTTAAGGAAATGATTATTAGTAAAATTATATATTTTTTTAATTTTTTCTTAATGACTAAGGATGTTAAAAAAATACTTAAAAGAAAATGATAAAAAAAAATAACACCTTCAAATACACTATAAGTAGTAAATTGATAGTAAGAGAGTAATAATCGTATATTGAATTGTATTATTGTACTTGTTTTTTTATGTGGATAAAATCATTATGAAAACGGTGACGTACTGGCAACAACTCTTTTCATCTCGGGTAATGCTAGGGATCCCGATGGGGGATTTCGCTGATGTTCCTGCTCCCATTTTTTTTAGTTTTTTTACTTAGTGATTAAGAAAATTTTGTTTAATAATATTGTGAATTTTTTTCTTTTTTTAAAAATATTTAAAAGTGTTGAAAAAATGATGTGAAAAAAAAATATTTAAAAATTTTTTTTACATCATTTTTTAACACTTTTAAATATTTAAAAAGAAAAGAAAAAAGTTTACAATATTATTAAACAACATTTTCTTAATCATTAAGTAAAAAAAAAACTACCTCGTTTGTTTTTAGAAAATTTTTCAGTTTATCTCATCTTATCTAATTATTACAACTTTTTTAAATTCTTATAAAAAATAAAATAAATCTTTTAAATTTTAAAATAAAAATAATATTAAAAAAATATTTTAATAATATTTTATTTAATTTTTAACTTTTACCCCAGTAATTCAAACAAAAAAATAAATGGAAGAGAGAGAGAGAGCGCGAGCGGGAGCATTGAGCGGGATCCCAGCGGGAGCCCTATCATTTTCCTTTCATCCCTAACCAAGTCAACACCATCCATGGTCTGGGTTCAGATCAGTGTGGGTAGTGAAGCAAAACCATGTCTTGGATAGCCAGGTCGATCGCCAACTCCCTCAAACTCGACGACGGCGAGGGCGACACCACCACCACCACCAATGCCTCGGATCCAAACTCTCCACCGAAGCAGAAGCCGGACTCTCCCTCTTCACCATCTACTCCATCCTCACGTGGCGTTAAAGAGGACCTCTCCGAGCTCACCAAAACCGTATCCCGCCAACTCTGGGGCGTCGCCTCCTTCCTTGTCCCTCCTCCTCAACCTTCCGATCACAAGGCCTCCGAAGAGGACATGATCTCCGGAATCCGCAGCGATTTCGCCGAGATCAGCGGGAAATTTAAGACCGGCATCTCAAAGCTATCGACCAACAAAACGGTGTCGGAGATCACCAAAATAGCTTCCAGTTTTCTCCTGCTTGGATCGGAGGAGGAGATCGGCGATGCTGTCGGTGTAACCGAAGAGGTGCTGGCCTTCGCAAGAAACGTCTCGATGCATCCAGAAACTTGGCTGGATTTTCCTCTCCCTGACTACGAAGATTCTGATGGTATTTTTTCTTCTCTTTTCTCATTCTTTTATTTATCTAAGATTATATGTATTTCAACGTGCATTTGTTTGTTTGTTTTTTTTTTTCTTTTGCTGACCGTTGATATTGATCCTTGAAATCCCGTAGTTTTTGTGATAATTGAGTTTTTCCCATGTGCTACTGGAGCTTTCTAGCCTGAGTCCATGTCTGTAAAGCTCTTTAGCGCTTGAGGGTTCCGAAGATTTGATTTTGAAAATTATGAAGGGATTTGATTCGCTCATCAAATTTATATTTTGATGTCGGCAATTCTGCATGCTAGGTATTTGATTTGATGACAATCCCGTTCACACAAATCATCTTGCCGTCAAATTTTGGTCTAGAAATTTATAGCATATTTACGTGATTGTATTTTCTGTGCTCTTACTGAAATTTATACAAATTCTGATCCTTTCCCCTGCCTCAGAATTTGAAATGTCTGATGCCCAACAAGAACATGCTCTGGCTATTGAACGGCTTGCACCGAGCTTGGCTGCTCTCAGGATTGAACTTTGCCCAGGATATATGAGTGAGGCTTGCTTCTGGATGATTTATTTTGTACTGTTGCATCCGAGACTCGGTAAACATGACGCAGAACTTCTGTCAACACCAAAAGTAAGTCCTCGAGCAATTGCACTAGGATTTTTGGAATATACAAAATTTTCATTTGTGACGTTACTAATTACTGGAAATGGTATAGGGTATCAGACTAATTTGCAATTTTGCCCATGAAAAGTTCATTGTATCTAACCCAGGGTCGTAGAAGACGTTGCAAGGCACATAGTGGTTTTTTTGTTAATTTCTAATTGTTGAGGTTTAAGGTTTCTGTATAAACTTCATCCCAATTTAATGAGGGCTTCATATATCTTTATCAAGCACAAATAAGTTGAAAAATCAAATGGCATAGTTCTCGAACACAAGTAATGGGGTGAATAGGTGTTTGAACAAAACAAAGTAGAGTTTAAAATATCTCATATATATATAAGCAACCGCCGATATGAAAACCAAAAACTAAGAAAGCAATAAAAATAATGAACACGAAGATTTTGGTCACAAAGGAAGACCTTTTGAAGAACTATTCAAAATAAAAACTGAGGTGCTCAGCCACCATCTATAAATTTTATATAGAAGATCAATATAACTGATAACAATCAGTTTTAAGATCTCCAAAACCTTTGTAGACTCAAACACCAGACTGTGATCATTGTGAGCGACCACTAGATCTCTGTTCACATCAGCTGCAGAACTCTAAAATTCTTAATAAGAGTTTCCCTCAAGTACAAACCTTATCCTATCTACTGGAACTCTAGCAGTACCCATTAATGAATACACCAGAACATTGACGAACTCATCGACCCTTCAAGAACAAGAGGAACAAAGATCAATAGGGCGATGGCTTGTGATAGGGATGGAACTGTTTGACTTTCGGGATAAAAACTTCACAAGTGTTTTCTCTTACAAGAAATACATTTGGATTTCTGAACATATGCCTAAGAATATCCAAAAGTCGTGCATAATTAAGCTTAAATAGGTAATACTGAATAAGATTTAACCTAGGATTCATAAACCTGTTGGAATTCAACTTTGCGTCTCACGTGCATCTAGCAAACCGATCCATAGCATTTCGCTCATTGTCTGGTAAAAAGCATGCTTAAGTGCAAAGTGCCAAGGCCAAATTGCTTCATCCAACAAAAGCAAAGCAAATCTACAGAAAGCATGCTTTTCGTTGCTTTATGTGTGAGCTTAAAGTGCAGAAAAGCATTTTTTTTTTTTAATTTGTTTTGAAAAAAAAATATATAAATATCAGTTCAATACTCAGAAAGTTCATGTATACGTTCTGTGTACTTCACTATGCCTATTATTATGAATCAAACTTCTTGATTACCTATCCAAAAATACTCAGAAAATGATATAAACATCTGTTCTTTGAGTATTTAGTTGATATTGAAGATGATTTACGTACCATGGTGCCATACTGCCATATGTTGATATACGTGATTGTGATATATATGCTTCTAGCCTAGTATGTCCCATGTTGGCTTTCTAGATTTTGGCCTCGTTTATTTTCACGGATGGGATGAGATGAGATGAGTTGAGATTAAAGTTAAAAGTTGAATAAAATATTGTTAGAATATATTTTTTTAATATTATTTTTGTTTTGAGATTTGAAAAGGTTGAATTTTTTATTTTATTTTGTGAGAATTTGAAAAAATTGTAATGATTAGATGAGATGAGATGAGATGTGTTGAGAGGAATTGTGAAAATAAACGAGGCCTGAGTGATATTTGATTGCTTATGTTAGCATATAAGTCAACACCTATAATTCTTGAGCTTTCTTGCCATGGTGGCATGGCCCTTTTGTATATATTTATTCAACCATGTACTTTAGTTTGATTGTGGCTAAAAATATCATAGATGTATATATTTATCAAAGCACAAGAATTATATAAAATGTTGTGTTTAAATTTTATGAAATTAGTTGATTACTTGGTTGTCATGTTGTACTTATAAATAAATAAATAAATTGAGTTAATATGGTAAATGTATTATCATCTTGTGCTTTGTGCTTTCACCAGCACTGAGGTCACTCCAGTAGATGTTGTGCGTGTGTTGATTGAACTTTCTGTATAAGGTCTTGGTCGAGCATGTGTTGCTCATGTTGAATGAACTCTATGTGTAAGCCTCAGGCGACCATGACTCTCCTCCTGGGAGTCTAGCAAACTTACCTTGTCTTGGATTTTTGTTCAAACTCGAACAAAACTCAATCCAAATTAATTACAACTCTATTGGACTAAATTTCATCATTAGAATATGCCAATACATTATTTTTCTGCTAATATAAGTGAATCAAGGTGACAAACTTGATTACATCTGGAAGATCTTATCAGGAGAGAAGAAAAAAAAAAATTCTTTAGTACTATGGAGAGATTAAAAGCATTATGTTAGGATGTTTATTTTGTAGGCAATGAGCCAGATAGTTGTCAAACCGTTTAGCTTCCGTAGCTTTCCGTGTTTAGGTTCTAGTTCATTTCTCATCTTCCTTGCTTATTCCATGTCTTTCCTGTCTGCTAATTACTTGGCTACTGTTAATTTTAAAATTTCCCTTCAAATCCGTAAGGACAGAATGGCTTCTTTCCCTTGATCTTAGATGAGCAAGTTATCCATATGAGGGATGCTTGACCTCTTGTACCCTTATAGTATAGTCAATTTTAGGGAGAAATGGATTTCATACTTATCAACGGCCCTACTTTTTTCTTAGTTATAGTTTTGCAATTCTCACCTTTTCTTGTTGATTCATATTACTAGATTTGTGGGATGTGATTTTTCCTTTTACTGTAAGGTTTTGTCCTTTTGTTGTGCACAATTATTTGCTATCCTGCTTTGCTAACCTCTGATGTTATGTTTGCAGATAGTGGAAGCCAGAACGATGTTGATACATGATTTGCAAAGCCGAAATAAGGCAAAGCAAGAACCTGAATATTTGGGAAGAGACGTGAACACTACTGACTTAACACATGAAGAGCATCTCTCGGTGCGGCTTAGTGCATCAGAATCAGCCCCTTTCGAGACGTCAGCTGTTGAACTTGCCTCTTCTTCAGTGCCAGCTGACATTGAGATGGAGAAGCACCCAGTCCAAAGTGCGGAACTTGAGATTGTTGACAAGCCTGTTGTTAAGGATGAACCAGTGGATCAAACCATGAACCAACATTCACTGCCTGGTTCCTCCTCTAGGGTCTTGGATGATAAATTTGAGGATGATGGTGATGATTGGTTGCAAGAGGAAAGTTCAGAAATGGTTGGTGTAAGTGGAACTACCTTCCCTATTGGGAATGATGAGGATGTATCATTTAGCGATCTTGAGGAGGATGATGGAGATGTGCCCATACATTACACGAAAGCCACGACTGCTTCTGATTCTTCAACAAAAGACTCACGAGACTGGGTTCAGCTGAGCAGAAGCTCTGTTGACTCAGTTAAAGATATCAGCTCTGTTGAGATAAAAAATGCTGGATCTGAGCGGGTAAGTGCTCGTAACCCTGAGTCAAAGGAACCTAATGACTGGCTTAATCTTGATGACATTGATGTAATTTGATAAAAGGCTTGAACAGTATATGCTCTTTAGTTTCCAAAATTGTGGTGAATATTATCTATGGTCTTTGAAGTCCAACTCTGGACTTGGTTACTGTTAAGTTTGTACAGATGCCCAATCAAACCAGAATTAAGACTTATAAATGTGTTTGCTTATTGGAAAAACATTTGAGTCCAGTTGCTTGTTGTTGAGGCTTTTGGAATTTGATGGTATCACTGATGGAGAAGGAGATATACTCCGGAAATGTTCCCTGAACTTACATAACAATTCAAAGAAGACAGAAGAATACAATAATCAATTATGTTAAAGAAAGTTGATATAATTTATTCATCATCATTTTTCTCATCATCCAAAATTATATCTATAAGCTGTCCTCTAAATGTGACCCTTCCAACAAAGTCGACCGACAAAGCCCATACAAGTTTAATTCCATTCTTAGCTGAAGGGTGTGGAACATACTACGTAGTCCTTTAATTTTGATTTGCTTGCGATTATGATGCCACCATTAGCACTAGTTTGTTGAAATTTCCATAAAATTATGTACTTCACGCGCGCCCACTCGAAGTTTGTAAATATTCTACCTGCATTACAGTTAGATCTTGACCCCCTCCAAATAGACCAACCCGGCTGACTCGAACTTCTAATGTGATCCTGATGTAAGGATCGTTTAAGAGAGAGAGAGAGAGAGAGAGAGTTCAAACGAGGCAAGGACCTCAATTATGGTCAAAAACAAGGGTATGGCCCTAGATTGAGGTTTGTAAATGAATGGGAGAAAAGGTCCAAAGCCTCCATGCATTATGCTCTAAATGATGCATACTTGTTCCATTGAACGTCTAAGCAAGTACGCTTAGGATATTAACGTGATGAGAATTTTGTGAATAGTAATAAAATTGTATTGAGTTAAAATGTTTTATTAGGTTTTGAAAAATGATAGAGAAAAAATTGAATAAAAATATTATAAAGTTAAAAAATTATGTGAATATAACTTTTACTTTGAAATTTGAAAAAGTTCTATTGTTTTTTGTGTTTTGCATGTTCAAAATTTTAAAAAAATTGTAATAATTAGACGAAAAAGTTGAAGATGTGTTTTTTGTGTTTTTATTTTGTCATGATCATTGGGACGAGACAATAAATAAAAGAATGGATCTAATTGGACACCATAAAGATTGATGCAAGCAAGTTTAGAATTCGAGGACGAATTATCTCCAACCCAAACTGATATGAGGTATCCAGGTCTAGATTCTATATTGAACTACTTTAAGAAAATAGATTTTTGCAAATATGGCAAGAAACACCGAATCTTCGTTGGATTGCCCCCAAATAAACTACTTGCGTTCATTTTTGTCATCTTAGAAAATGTTTCATTTCATGTTTTGGAAGTAATTTTTATTTTGAATTTGGCTAAATTTTTAGTAGGACTCTTATTTCATTACATATATAGTTTTCAGACAATAATTTAGACTTTTCTTTTTTAAAAAGATTTTTCATAATTTTGAATTTTGAAACTATTTAAGCCTGGCTTTTGGGCTTCACTAATTAATTTCGAATTTTATCATTAATGAGTACTTTTCAAAGTTTTCGAATTCTTATCTTATGTTGATTAAGAAGATGTCAAAATAATTATAATTCTGTCTGGGGTCATTATAGCTAGGTATAATAACATCATCAGGTCTTTTAAAGGCATTCCATTAATTTCGAAAGGTTGCAATCAAATTTATTTCATCCTCAACTGTCAACCAATTACAACGACCAGTACTACTTTTGAGTTATTTCTCATCTTCCCCAACTGAACGTACATCAATGGCTGTTTACATTGAATTCTCGAGAAAATAATAAGAGGCGAGTAATAGAGCAGCATTTAAATCCAATAACGATTGCTTTATACTCACCAACTTTGATCGGTTCTTTTGTGATTTATATCTGCGACAGCATTTAATAAAACATGAGAGTGGTTGAATCGGAAGTTAACGATATCAATCGATCGAGAGGTCAGCATCATATATATAATGGCCGCTTGGAAGACCAAGACCGTACGTTTTGTTTGTTGAGGTTATTTGCTTAATTTACATGTTATAAGCATTTCTTTTATCTGTAACATTCCAATTAATAACAAAGCATGCAAAACTGGCGGCCTATAGAAGAAATTAAGAAACGTACATTAATATCATATCAAGTAATTAATATTACATGATATTCCACAAATGACATGAACAAGTAACGAGAAGATCAGAATTTCATGGATTCTCCTTCTGGGTGTAGATATAGTCGAGGTGAGCAGCCAACGTCCTCCTTGTCAAACATTCCGTCTCTCCAATTCCTTCACAACTCCCATCCACAGTATCAGGAACATGCTCTGCTTCCGTCGACTCATCCTATAAGAAAAAACTCATAAATCCCAATTGATTTGTATATACAAGCCTAATTAAACATGTTAAAAACAACATGCAAAAAAAACCAACCGCATGAAGGGTCTTCGCAGGAGTTGCATCGGCAAACCCAGGCTCTGGACGTGAAGCGTAGGTCAGCGTGGAGCAGAGGAGGAGGCTTATCATGATCAACAGACTGACTACTTTTGCCATCTTTCGATCAATTTACAACAGAGAGTTGGAGTAAGATTGAGAGACACAGAGACCAAAGGGTGTATTGATCTTAATATAGAAGAGATGATCGAGGAGATTAAGACTAATTATAAATGTGACAACCAGGAGGCAGACCTTCTACGTACCAAGAACTCGATTTAATTAGATAAAGATATACGGTTAAGAGGGAATCAAGGGATGAAGACAGTGAGAGTTAACCGAAAGACGTGCAAAACTCCCGGAGAAAGGGGTAGGGAATCCTTGTTGATGTGGCTGGGGACTTTGCTTTGCATGCTATTTATAGAATGAGAAGATGATCACCGAGTGGAGCGGAGAGATCAGAGAGAGAGAGAGAGAGAGAGAGAGACTAGCCTGGTTGGTCCAGAATAAATATTGGCTTACAATTAAAGGAGTAATCAGGATACAGGTCCTGTTAATTTTTAGGCAGCCCAACATTATTGTTAATATGTAATTGATTCCATTTACATTTACAAGTCAAGACATGATCATCAGGATCATATATACAAAAGGTGATGCAGTTTATTTGCAAGTGATCGGTCAGTAGGCATAAGTGACACCATATATATATGGTATTAGTAATTATATAAGCGCAAACATGAAACTTTCACAAGTAGTACTATTAATGACATTATAGTAACGACAAGTAGTATTCACATCAGCTACGGAGTTGCGTATATATTAAACACGTCCCTTTCTCTCGATCTGTCTGCGTGGATCGCTCATCATCTTCCTGTTTTCTCAAACGCGTTCGTTTTTCAAAACTAATTAAAAAGACAGTTACATATATTCTAGAACACCATATACATTAATATTCCTCTTATCTATTCTTATACTGAGCTGAACCATTATGAAGTCACCATGACATGTACATGACCTAAAATATATATATATATATATACATATTGTTCGACTTCGTTTCAATCTATCTTATATTTTACATTTTGGTCAATAAATCTATATAATGAAACTATAATTCCTAAATTCCGTTGATTATGGGCAGCTAGCTGTCTATTGACTATTAATACAATTTCCACTGGCAGAGTTACTGTTTTTATTCATGTGATCTTTGAACAAAAGATTTGGTGGCAAAACGTGGTGAGAAGGTGTCTAAACCGCTCGAACGGAACATATACGTATTTAGTTCGAACATATTCAAATACTACTTATACATTCGAATGTATAATGTTAATCTTGGTACGTAACTCAAAATATAAAAAACAAATATATATCATTTATACGAATTCATAAATTAATTTTATGTAATTAATTTAAATTTTTTTTAATGATTTCTTTTATGTTAAATAAGATTTTTAGTTAAATAAATATTATCAGCTAAACACCACATAATATAAATCAATAATTACTCCAGAAAAGATAAAATATTTAATTTATATATAACTAAAGCAAATTATCAAAATATTTAATCAATAATCGATCCTTTAGAATTATAACTAGGGTTCTAAAAGTAGTACGTGTGTGTGTACATATATTGAAACAAAATTAGGATTTTGATCTATTTGATGCAGGTGCGGGTTATAAAACAAATTATGGCCTTGAAGGAGGAGGTTTGGCCTTCATATAATATGGTCGCCAGCTGCTTGAGATTTCATATGTTAAAATTATAATCTGAAAATTATATGTACGTACGTATAGATCTGTATATATATATTATCACGAGTTAATTATCAACTGCTGCATGCATCACGTACGTGAGATACTATGATCATTAATTCGATCTTTAAATCGGTTTGCCAAATTAAATGACATATATATATATATATATATATACTATCACAAGCCGTACTGCTTTCATGACACATACAAGGGCTAAAAAAGCAGCTTATAGATCATTATTCAGATGACAGTAAACTAGATGATCAAAGTCGAATTCTGACCTAATGACAGTAAACTAAATGCTATTAATAATATATATTCTTATAATTAACGTATAAGATGCTGATAAGCCGCCCTTGATATTGTATCTTTCTAGATTCCACTTCACGTGAACAACTTTCATATTAAAAATTGACAACATACATGAAGGAAATCGGGGGAATATTTATATATATATATAGAATAATTCTTTGAGGAAATGGAGACAAGATCTATATCTTTGATTGTTCACGGAGGTGGATGGACGAGAGATAAGGCATATTAAAAAAATCTTATTTAGGAAAAGTAAAAGGCAGAAGAGAAGAGTAAAAAAATGCGGCCGGGGATGCATGTTGTAACTTGTAAGTAAGGAATTTACGTGAAACCGAAAGCCAATGTTAGCTTCAACAAGTCAAAAAGATTCTTCAGCTGACATTCTTTCGGTAGGCAAAGGGAATGTTGAGCTGCCCATGCTGCAAAATTTCTTGCTCTTTATCCTAGCTATATATATATATATATATATATATACTGATGATTTAATTTCTCTCTCCCCCTCCTTCCTTTTTTTTTTTTTTTTTAATAATAACGGATCTCATTCCATTCATTAAAGGAGGACATACAAAGTTGACTTAAACAACAAGTCAATTACAAACGTTAGTAGTTTTTCAGTACACTTTCGTGACTGACATAGTCTAGTCCAGACAGCAAATCTCTAAAGACCGAAATCTAAGAGATATTACAACTCTGTCAACGACAGAGTTTGCAGTAACCAAGTAACAAAACTCCATACCCGACTAAGTGGAGTATGGAGAAATCAATCACATCATCACTGCGTAAGCAGAGGGGGACAACACCCTTCAGACCTAAGTCCGAAGGCATAACTTTTTTGGATTTTTTGTTTTCTTGAAAATAAAGACAGGACATAAAATAAACTACATTGAGAAAATACTGTAAAAAGGAAAAAACGGTGCACAAAAAGGTTGCAGAAGGGAAAACCGATGGTCTATCTTGGGAGATCCAGAGTCACCGGTTCGGGAGCAGTCGCGCGTTGCAACGACAAAGAGCTCCTTGGTGGCGTGTGAGGGCCACACACGCCGACGAGCTCCAGAGTTTTCGTCCTGCACGTGCGGGCTACGCTCTACTCCGATTGAGGCCGCATTTGGTGATCGTGTAAATCGGCGGCTAAGCAACCTCCTGGTGGGCAACCACCTTAATTTGAGTGCATGCATGTTATATTAATATATATGTGCATAATATTTAGCGGCGGCCATCTAGATAAATAGTCAGAATCTATATGCGGTCAAACTACAGATCACAAGCCAATAAAAGTAGCTAGCTTGCTTGCACTATCGTATATAACACCATATTCTTCTTTTGAAGTTGACATGTTTATATTTTTTAATTGATTAATGCGTGGAGCTTCCTTGAACAGTAAGATCATCATTTCCTGCATTCTCACAATTTTTTTCTTCGATAGAGATTATATTGTGGTTGTTGGCGTGTGTATGTATAAATATGATCGATGTTTCAATATTGGACTTCAATTCTCATCATAACATGAAGTACATTCTATGTTAATTTGACGACTCCAGGGCACATATAAAAATATAATTATACACGTACAGTACTAGTACTGTTGAATGTGTATTTTGTGACAGAGAAAACTGTCACAAAAAAATGGCAAACTGTCACTAAAAATTTTTGGTGACGGTTTGAAACCGTCACCATGACCGTCACCTAAAGTGCGTCACAGAAAACATTTGGTGACGGTTTACTGTACAACCGTCACAAAAAATATTTTTAGTGACGGTTGGAAGTGTTCCGTTCGGTACAACGTTCGAACGTTCATTTTTTGGTGACGGTTATGAACTGTCACAGAAAATCACGTTCGAACGTAAAATAAAACGTTCGGACGTTATACCCGACCGATTGGCGTTCGAATGAGAGAAGTTGACGTTCGTTGGATATCGTGTTCGAACGTATAAATTTACGTTCGAATGTTAATGCGTCCGAACGTTAATTACATTAAACGTTCGAATATTTGTTCGAACGTAAACGTAAATGTTCAAACGTAGCGCGTTTAATGTTCGGACGTATACTCGAATGTAAACGAAGGAGCGTCCGAATGCAAGTTTTTTGTTCGAACGTTAGTCGCTTTACCGTTCGAACGGTTTGTTCGTTTTAGCGTGAGTACGTTCGAACGTATAGTTTAACGTTCGTACGATTCAATTGTATTTACGTTCGAACGTTTGTTACAGTGTGAACCAACGTTCGAACGATTTTTATTTACATTCGAACGTACAGATCAGAAATACTAATTTCATAAAATTTAAAAACATATATAATACCAATAGTATCATATTACATACCCAATTAAGAAGTAAGAATGTCTTATAAAAGTACAAAATTAGATATTAAAACTAGTCAGAAATATTGATAAAATTTATTTCTTCTTTTTCCCTCTCCCACGGGGATTCTGTTGCAACGACATAACACGTTCCATTTGCACCATCATCTCCCGTTGCACTTGCTCTTGCACTTCATTGCGTATTCTTTCCTCCTGGTCTCTCTGTTGGTCCTGCAAACGCGTCTCTAAATGAGACTGTCGTTCTAAGAGAGACTCTAACTCTTGTTGCCTAGACCTCATATACTCATTCTCACGCCGTGCAGCTTCTAAATCTGCCGTAAGATTATTAATTTGTGAAGCCGATGAGGTTGAGGAGGATGAACATTTATGCTTGATAGATCGTCCCAAACCTCTTGCCATACTAGACTGCGGCCCGAGCACTTGCGTGAATATGTCTATGTCACTAGGAGATGATTCCTCAGAAGCCGACTGCATCTCCAACATTTTGCTCTGCAATTTAAAAGGTAATGATCGTAAATAATTAGTAACGTATTAAAAGAAATAGAAATAAGAAATAAACTATTAAAATATTATATAAATAATTTATTTAACAAAATTAACACTGCTTACATAATTATCTGCAGCGATAGGATCCATCCACTCACTATGCTCATTAGTGTGAGCAGCAGCATAGACATGAATGAGGGAAAAGTTTTCAGGATCATCACGTTTCTAACAAAGCGAGAATATTAGCAATTTTAAAAAGATAATATTAGTACGTACTTATCAGAAATAATATCAGGAAAATAAATGAATTCTATAATTTTTTAATTACCATTTTTTCAGCAAGACGGTGGAATGACCTTGAACCGGCACGATGGTGGACAGTCATAACGGATCTATTCTGTGCATTTGTAGAACTCAAGTGCTACAAAATATATTAAAAATGTTAATTGTAATATGTATACATATAATATATAAAACGAATATGAATGTAA
This sequence comes from Juglans cinerea, assembly GCA_961763995.1. NCBI lineage: Eukaryota > Viridiplantae > Streptophyta > Magnoliopsida > Fagales > Juglandaceae > Juglans > Juglans cinerea. Next base: position 30,261,226 of record CAUIVZ010000010.1, read on the forward strand.
ATAATTAAAAGAAATAAATGTAAAATACCTGATAATCTGGAGATGCGAAAAGATCACAACACTTTCTCCAATCATCTAACTTCATCTGCTGAAAAGGAGACTGCGCAGCCTCTTCCAACGTCTCAAACTTCTTGAAGTGGTCATGACATCGTCCTTTGTGACGTCGGAATAGTGTAGCCATCAACTCATTCACGGTTCTCAAATCCTCGCTACGGCCAAAGTCGAGGTCGAATTCATCCTAATAAGGGAATCAGGTAAAAAATATAATATATTAATCTAGGTGAAAAAAATGTACTGAAAAGTAAACTCACCAGCACACGACTTCGAATGTGCTCCTTAATCTCATTCGGAACATCTCGCCATGAGCGCACATAAAATGGAGCATAAGCTCGAACTAATGTGCCAATATAGGAGGAAAGCGCTGCTGCACTATCATCCACTCCTCCAGTGGAATTATCAGGAATTGTGATCTTCAGTTTACCATGCCTTCTATTTTTTTCAAGAGAGATTCCACGTGTATAGCCACGACCGCGACGTGCAGATGCATCAACTACATGATAATAGATATACTATAATTATAATTATATAGTTATTGAGAAAAAAGTATTAACTATATATATAATTATCAACGACAATATTTCCTTACTGGTAGGTGTCGACTGGCTGTTGTTCTCTTCTGTGTTAGCTTGATCTTCAGGAACGGATTCCTCGAGTGGGAAGTCCTCAATGGGTTCAGGACTTGGACTTGGCGGAGGCACATTTCTTCGTTGTCGTTTTGGCGGCATTCTTGAAAATAATTAACGTTCATCAAAGAAAATTAATTAGAAGAAATTATGAAAATTCAAGATATTTTATAGTCACCTATATGAATAAAATATTTAGTACTTTTATTCTTCAGATGAATTTTCCATGCTTGTTTCAGAATCTCCATCAATAACATCTTCATCATCATCATGCACCTCTTCTTCATCATCTTTATCCACCTCCTGCCCGGATTCTGATTCGTCTTCATCTTCTGACTCGTCTTCTTCTTCTTCCTCCTCACTGACTTGAATTGAATGATCATTTAATACAGACGGGTCGAGATGTACGGGTGGGACATCATCTCTACACAAGGGGAGCAACTCGAGTGCACCGAGGTCAACAAACAAGTTAATACCCTCTCCATCTTCCTGGTATGCCTCAACAATCGGAGTGTCATCTTCATCTCCACTATTCTCGTAATCTGCACCCGTTCCTGCTTCATATATATTTCGAGGAACAAATTTTTGTACGACTCGCCAAGTTATCTCCCCACTATCTTCATCAGCACTTTTCATTGGATCAATCAAGTAATAGACTTGGGTAGCTTGACAAGCCAATACGAATGGATCATCTTCGTACCATTTAGATGCAGTATTGACACTCGTAAAGTGATTATCCCTATGTATCGAAACCCGACCACCGCCTAGATCCCACCAATCACATTTAAAGACATATGTTACAGACCCACCCAGATATTTC